>NW_021026633.1:669455-680727 GCF_004153795.1 Camellia sinensis | reverse complement strand
TTGACCGTCCTCAAGACTTGGACGTCACCGTTTGAACACTCGGTGATTATCCATGTTAGTGTTCGTTTGGAGTTCCCGGAGGTCTCGGCTTCGTGCCTTGCCTCGGGATCTCCGAATTCGACCGTTTAGTGTCTGGTTTTGCCAGCAGATGTCATCTCTCGCCAATGTAAATAGGGTGTCCCTTTTTCGAGCAGAGTTGTGTTGCCAAGTCCTCCGAAAGGTAAATCGGAGGCACCAGAGTACATGTTTGATGCCCTTCCATTGCATAGAATGTGAACTTTCATATACACTTCGGTTGCATGCGTGCCGCGCATCGTTATGTTTTTGCATAGAATATGCTTTCAATGTTGCATAGAAAATGCCTCCATACTTGCATAGAAAATGCATTTTATCGCACTGTCTTGTGCACCTGCATTGCATTGTTTTGCGCGCTCCTTTGTTTGGAAACACTGGGATACATCCTTTTGTTTCTTATACCTTTCTGAAACACCGGGATACGTCCTTACGTTTCCGTTTCTCTCTCTTTCCGAAACACCGGGATGCGTCCCTATGTTTCTTCTTCCATTCCGAAACAACGAGATACGTCCCTATGTTTCTTCCTTCTCTTCGAAACACTGGGATATGTCCCTATGTTTCTCTTTCCATTCCGAAACAACGGGATACATCCCTATGTTTCTCTTTCCATTCCAAAACAACAGGATATGTCCCTATGTTTCTCCTCCTTGTTCGTAACACTGGGATACGTCCCTAATCCTTGGGATATGTCCCTAATCCTTGGGATACGTCCATAACCTTTGGGATACATCCCTAACCTTTGGGATACGTCCCTATGTTTCTCCCTCTTCGGTTAAAAGCGTTCGGAATACGTTCCAATGCTCACACCATTTCAAAACACCGGGATACGTCCCTATGTTTCTCCCTTCTTTCCGAAATACCAGGATACGTCCCTATGTTTTTCCCTCTTCGGTTAAAAGCGTTCGAAATACGTTCCAATGCTCACACCATTCCGAAACACCGGGATATGTCCCTATGTTTCTCCCTGTCCCCTTTCCGCACACGATTTCAGTGTGTTTGGAATTCATCTTAGGTTGCATTGTCATGCACACCTCTTCACTTGCGTTGTCACGCACATTCCACTTGCATTGTTTTGAATTATCAAACCGGCTTCGCGAAAGCGTATAAGTCCAATTACAAACCGGCTTTGCGTAGCATATAAGTCCAATGTTCAAACCGGCTTCGCGTAGCGTATAAGTCCAATTATCAAAGTCTTCTTGCATATCATTTGCACCCTGCCCCTGAACTACGCTGGTTTGATTCCTTGCAAAGGGATACGTAGGTAGCCTGTGGGCACAACCATTCATTCATTTGTATTTTGTTTGTTTGTCTAAGTCTTTGGCCTTGTCAAAAATGGGTCGTCTCTGGGCTTTTACATTCACTCCCGTCATTGTTATGACTTTCAAGTTCTGTCAAAGAGGGGCAACTGTAGACACCCCATTTTTGACCGTCCTCAAGACTTGGATGTCACCGCTTGAACACCCGGTGATCATCCATGTTCGTGTTCATTTTGAGTTCCCGGAGGCCTTGGTTGGGCGCCTTGCCTCAGGATCTCTCAACCTGTTCGTGTTGCGTTTGGTTTCGCACCAAATACTTGTGTTTTTTCTTTAAGGGGTAGGGAATGGCTTGTTGACCATCCCCGCACCCCATCGGCCTTCCATTTGCATCACCGGCCATTAGTTGTTGACACCGGCCATGGTTTCCTAATACCAATGGCAGGTCGGCACTCCATCTGGCTGGCCGACTATTTGTTTGGTCGGCGACCTCCTTTTTTGGCTGGTAACACCTTTTTGCCTTCTTCAGGCATGGTGCATGCCAACTGTGCCAGCTGGAATACACCAAACCTACCCCGGGGCTAACATGTGGCTGTTTTGCCCCTTTTGCCCCCTTTTGGTCAAAGACTCTTGAGGAAGCTTATCCCTTTGTCAAAGCTTCCTCAAGAAGCTTGGCCAGCTGTCTTAGCTTCCTCAAGAAGCCTTGACCTCCTTGCCCCCTTTGCCCCCTTTTACTTAGCTTCTTTGAGAAGCTTAGAACCATTTTATTTTGCCTATATAAGCACCTCTCTTCTTCAATTGTAGAGGGTTAGAGATTTTGAACAAAAAAACCAGAGATTATACATATATACGTTTGTCATATACTCTCTCTCTCTCTATATTTCCCTCTCTCTCATCCTTAGTGTGTGTTTGGAGGCCTAGAAAGTGTGTTTTGACCTTAGTTTTGCACTAAGACACACACCATTACACCTTGCTTCAACCTTGAGGGGCTTTGAGGGTTTGTTTTTGAAGTTTTGGACTGATTTTGGTCAGAAGAGAGTGGCTGGACTAGCTGTTCTTGAAGTGTTCTTCAAGGGTAAGACTTTTGCTTTATTTTCCCCAATCTTGCATTAGTTTTTGACCTACCTTGCATGCTAATTTAAGCTTTGTGTATAACATAAAAAAGTCTTGTATTTGCATGCTTGAGATCTTTAATTAAGGTCCTTTTGTGGTTCGGGGTGGACCTCCCCCTCTTAGGCCTTGTTTGGCTCTTTTGGTGCTTTCTTTCTTAAGCTTTGGTTACTCTTGAGTCTTGGCCTTCTCACCACTGAAATCCAGTGGATTTTCAGTGGTGAAGAAGGGGTTTTGAGGTCTTGTAAAGTGGAGGGACACCCCTCTCCCTTGGTCTCTCATTTTGCTCATGTTTTGGCTCATAAGGGTAGCATGTATGCTTGGCTGTATTTGGCCTTATTTCAGAGGTTTTTGGGTGTTATTTGGGCATATCTTACCTCTTTTTTTGGTCGGATTTGTGGTCCCTTACATGCTTAATACACTTGCTTTGTACTCCCCCATTTTGCCTAGAAATGCATCTAGCCATTAGACCATCGTGCTTGCATATTCTTGCCTAGCTTTGTGAAGCTTTGGGTCATGATTTGTCATGGTTGAGGTCTGTTGGGTGCTGGTTTGGTCATATTTTCCATGTTTGGTATAGCTCCTTTGTATTTTGGCTTGTGAGCCTTGGGTGTGTGAATCACTAGTATGCTTTAGTTGGGTTGTTTCAATGATTTGGAGTCATTTCATATGCCATTTCAGTCCCTAATCCATGCTTGTATGCCCACATTCATCATCACTTTCTTGCCTTGAAAGGTTGTTCTTTTGTGCCTTGGAAAATGGTCATTGTGCATGCCTATGTGTTTAGACATTAGGCTGCCATATCAGTGGGTTTTGAGGGCCCTTTCTGCATGCTAAAACTCCGTTTTGTATTGAAAAATTCATGTCGTGTTTGCATGGGGGAGGTGTTGAGCAATGCTCCCATTTTTGGCCATGAATGCCCATGTTTTGGACTCATTCCTTGGCGTGTTTTGACCATGATCTATGCATGTTCCAGCCCTGTTTTAGAGTCCTCTAGGACTGTTTTAGGTCATTTTGGTCCATCGGGGTTTGATTAACATGGCCATGGTTCGACCCTTCTTGGTTGGCTTCAAGTTTGGATCATTGTTGCATGCCTTGCTTGCATGACATGGTTGATTTGGCATCTTCCTCTATGCATTTTCAGAGCTTAATATGTTAGCCTAGCATCCATGTTTGTCATCTTGTGAGTGCCCTTGAAAGCTGCCTTTCATGCCTTAGTCTTAGGCTCATTACTTTGCATGCTTATTTTGCATGATTGGCATCACCATTTTAGTGCACTTAGGCCACTGTTTTGGGGTGGGCTGAGGCCTTCTCATTTCAGTATAAGTCCATCTTCGCATACTTTGCATGTTAGATTGTTACATTGTATTGGTTGCATGCTTACATTGCATTACATTTGCATGTTTGCATGTTGTTTAGCTAGTTGCATTGCATGGTTAGACATTGTATGCTTGCGTGATAGATTACATTGCATTTGACATGTTTTGCATCTTAGCCTTATGTTGCATAACTTGAGCCATGTTTGTATATATGCATTGGATTGCTTGGTTTGGGGTGTCAAACCAAGCATGAGAGGTAAGGTGTGTTCGTACTCGAAGTGACGAAACACGTCTCAACCCTCGGTCGTCAATCCCCTTGACCTCAACATGATAGGGTGTTGGCATTCATTTTTTTTTTTTTTTGTTTGCATGCATTTACATCAAAGTTGCTAACTTGGCCTCTTAGGCCATCATGCATCAAAAGTGCACAATTGATGGCCCGAGGGTCGAGGGCCATGTTCCCTTGAGTCCATTGCATGATAGGGAGAGTGGCCATGCATACATTGCTTTGAATTTCCTTACCATACACTGTCTGCCCTCTGCTGCTGTCAAAAACAGGTTCTGCAGGAAGCTTTGGCCGGCCTGCCACCTATACTGCCGACCGGCCATCCATCGGTGGCTGATGGATTAATCTCTAGCCGATGAGCACCAAATCACAGCCGGTGATGATCCCCTTTGGCCAGTGGCATTCCCCAGCATCCAGTGAGAATATCCTGAGACTTTGGCAGTTTTCAGAGGAGTATAGCAGGGAAAACAGAGGCAACAGTGCTATGACAGCGAATCTCCGAGCAAGGCGAGTCAAGCATGCATCATCCACGCATTCCGAGGCAGAGCTGTGGCGGTCTCTTTAGTTTCATATTTAGACTATTTCTGTAATTAATTTGTTGATTAATTAGAAGTGTTGTAATTAATTAATTAGTTTGTCGGCTAGTTAATTAGTTAAATCTATATTATTTATTCGGACCCTCCGAGCGAGGGCAATTGTGTAATAAGTGTGCGTGAGTGTGTGTATGTCTTCCAACCCCACGTCTTTCTTCCTTTTTATTTACCCGCTTATGATGGTAGACTAGGGCATATTTAAATTAGCATACCTTATGCTATGCATGCGTGCATTCATACATTTGTCTTGCATACACCAGGCTCCGCACATCATGCTAACAGCATTGTGTTTCAATTCCAAATTGAATACGTGTTAGTTGCAACATTTCACATGCCATGTTTAGAATAGCCGAGCCTATTTCTAGTTGCATGAATTAGCCATCTTAACATGAACTAGGATCATGCACATGATTACTAACTGGTTTCTGTTTTGGCTTGGAGTACTCGGTAAGCATTTATGCTTTAGCATACCGCATGTGTGTGAGTGTTGCCATAACAGCATGATTACCATGAGGCTAGCTGCTTATGTGATATAACTGCTTGAATGCCTGTGGATGGAGGTTGAATTACCTAAATTGGGATAATGCATTAAAACTATGAGTTTTAAGCCCACTAGATAGTGGCAAAACCATCTTTTCTAAAGCCCACTTGAGGGTGGCAAAACCTGCATTTCAGCCTACTTGCGAGTAGCAAACTGTTTTCAAAACAAGCATGAAATGTTTTGTTCCAATTTAAGTGATTTCGTCTATACTTGTTTGCTATGCGTATAACATAGTAATTCTAGGCTAATAACCGGAATAAGAACACATAACGTTTTCAAAAACGGATATCATGGTTAGTAAAGGCCAATCTTCGAATCGGGTGAGAGGGGGTGCTCATAGCTGACCTTCCCCAATCGTTCCCGAGTCGAGGCAACTTTGGTGATGACGGACACGTGGCCTTTGGTACCGAGTCAGGGTTTCCTAAATTCCCCAAAATAAAAATATTTAGGTGGCGACTCTGTATCTGGCAAAACAGTCCATGTTTGGCACTTCTTTCTAAAAATCTATTTTTTTTAAAATGATTTGCCGGATTTAGAATATTTGGTTCAGATTTAGAACCATGACAATTTGAGAGTCCGAACTATAGTAGACCTGCAAAACGAACAGAACGGGGGGACTCGTCCTCCCGGGGCGTTCGGGGACGTCTACAGGACCCCATAGCGGCAGATGATGTTGTTTCTGATGAATTTCGCAACATGTGAAGCCTTCAACACCGCATAAGATTGGGCCTCAACCCACTTCGTAAAGTAATCTATCGCAACCAGGATGAACTCGTGCCCATTCAACCCCTTCGGAGTAACAGCCCCGATCACATCGATTCCCCAAACTGAAAATGGCCATGGCAAAGTCATATTGTACAGCTTTGACGGCGGATTGTTCATGCGATTTGCATAGATCTGGCATTTGTGGCATCGCCGAACAAAGCCGATACAATCCTCCTCCATGGTGGACCAGTAGTAACCTTGTTTGAGGATCTTCCGCGCTAGCATTACCCCATTCATATGTGCTCCACATTCTCTTCCATGGATGGCCTCTATCAGGCGTTTTGATTCTTCAGCTTCAACACATAGCTTATGCATTCCCAGATGACCTCTGTTATACAATTTACCTCCGCAGATGATGAACTGAACGGCCATTCTTCTGATTGCCCTTTTATCCTTGGCATTTACCCCTGGCAGGTATGTTTCCTTCTCCAAGAAATTCTAAATGTCGTAATACCAGGGGTCTATGGCAGCAATTGACTCGTATGCTGTCGCGAATTTCTGGTCAATGATGATGGGACGCATCCGGACTCTGGACGGGATGTCTATCATGGAAGATAGAGTTGCTAAAGAATCTGCGAACCTGTTGTTCTCTCTTAGTAGATGAACAAAATTTAGCTTCTCAAACCGAGGAATTAACAAGTCCAGGGTCCGGTGATACATCATCATCTTTTCTTCTTTGACTTTCCAGTCTCCTTTTGCTTGAGACACAACAAGGTTTGAGTCCCCGATGACGTCCAACCATCTTGCCCCTAGTTCCAGGGCAGCTTCTAGACCGGCAATGCATGCCTCATATTCTTCTTCGTTGTTCGAGACTTTGAATTGGAGTTTGAATGCTAAAGGGATACGGGAGTTGTCGGGTGCTATTAGCAACACCCCTATCCCATACCCGTACTGGTTGGACGCTCCGTCAAAATACATCATCCAAAACTCGTCGTCGATATGCAAAATGGCCTTATCTGGGAACGAGTACTCAACTGCTTCACCCCCTTCCACTGGATGGTCGGCTAAGAACTCTGCCACTGCTCTTCCCTTGACTGACTTACGTGTCACATGTTTCAGATCGAATTCGGAAAGCAATAGCAACCAACGAGCTAGCCTACCCGTAAGTGCCGGTTTCTCGAAAAGATATTTGATGGGATCAAGTCGTAAAACCAACATTACGGAGTGAGCTAACAGGTAGTGCCACAGCTTCCTGGTAGCCCATACCAAAGCTAAGCAAGCCTACTCCAACGGTGTGTAGCGAGTCTCATACTCTAGCATCTTCTTGCTCAGATAGTAGATGGCTCTTTCCACTTTGTCCTTTGATTCTTGTGCGAGCATGCAGCCCATCGTGGTCTTGGTTATCAAAAGATACAATATCAATGGTCTCCCCGGCTCTGGTGGTGACAACATAGGCGGGTTCTGTAAGTATTCCTTGATCTGTTCAAAAGCAGCTTGGCATCGGCCGTCCCATTGGAATTTCTTTCCTTTCTTCAGGAGACCAAAAAGTGGTTCACAAGTCAAGGTTAATTTTGAAATAAACCGTCTTATGAATTGCACTTTACCCAGAAAGCCTCGCACCTCCTTTTCAGTCCTTGGTGGTGGCATTTCTAGGATGGCCTTGATTTTGGAAGGGTAGACTTCGATGCCCCTTTGTGTAATTAGAAACCCTAGCATTTTTCCCGCCGTAACACCGAACGTACACTTCTGAGGATTCAGCCGCAGCCGAAATTCTCTGATCCTTTGGAAGAACTTTTACAAGGCGGTGTAGTGGCCTTCTCTTCCTTTGGACTTGACAATCATGTCGTCCACGTACACCTCCACCTCTTTGTGGATCATGTCATGCAATATTGTGGTCGCGGCCCGTTGATATGTAGCCCCAGCATTCTTCAGCCCAAATGGCATCACTCTATAACAGTATGTCCCCCACGGGGTGGTGAAAGCAGTCTTCTCCCGGTCTTCGGGTGCCATCACTATCTGATTGTAGCCCGAAAAGCCATCCATAAACGAAAACAAAGCATGCCCTGTTGTGAAATCCACCAACTCATCAATATGTGGCAAGGGGAAGTCATCCTTTGGACTAGCTCTGTTCAAATCCATGAAGTCCACGCATACTCGGATCCTGCCATCTTTCTTCGGTACTGGAACAATGTTGGCCAACCAAGTCGGGTATTCGGATACCAGCAGGAAGCCTGCATCGATTTGTTTGGTGACCTCTTCTTTAATCTTGATGGCCCAGTCCGGACGAATCCTTCTGAGTTTCTGTTTGACAGGTTGGGCCTCGGAGTCAAGAGGGATCCGGTGCTGTACAATCTCAGGATTGATTCCAGGCATGTCTTCGTAGGACCACGTGAAAACATCTTTGAAATCTTTTAATAAAGTGACTAAACACTCGCGTTCCTCCAAAGACAACGTGGACCCGATCTGGACCAGTCGCGGGTCCTTCTCAGTACCAATATTCACAGTAGTGATTTCATCAACTAAAGGTTTAACAAATTTTTCTCGTTCTCGATCAATTAATCGTTGCAAAACCGGAGGAATTTCTTCCTTGTCGTTTTTGTCAAAATTTTGAAAGTCCTGATTTAAGCAATATATCAAAGGCACAGAAAAGTACTCGGAAACCACATCCACATTATTCACATTAAGTACTTCCAAACCGTCCGATTCTTCTATTACAACAGACTCAAAGGAGAAAGAAAAAAATGACCTGGACAAGACTGTGGCATCCGGGTTATCATCCTCCAGGAATACCGGACTCAGACTCAGTTGAGCTAGAACCTGATTCCGACTCACAAGACTCGGTGGAATCAGATTCCGGCTCACTACCTGACCCGGTGCTGCTTGATAAAAATCCCTCTTCGTATTGCCAAACGAGAGAGGGTGCGATGGATGCATCCAAAATAGTTGTTGGTAGGCCCGCAGCCATTCCATTCCTGATCATGCATACCGAGAAGTTATCCCCTAAGCACTTCTGTTCGATCGGAGGATCTGAAAGTAAACATGCCAGCGCTACCCCCATTTCATTTTCAGCATCCTCAGACTGCATTTCCATACTCTGCTCAGCCTCAGCTAATGGGTCTGTCTGCTTTCCGACAACATGATCCCTAGGTAACTGTAGGTTAAAGAAAATCTCAAACCCCGGCACGCGCTTCCTCTCTGCGTTCAGCCACGGCTCTGGGAAGCCACAGTACAGAAAGTCCTCCCCCTCCCAGACGAAGCGTCCGTTTAGGGTACCCTGAATGGGTCGGTGCATTAAGTCAAAAGGCTTCCCTATCTATTTCGCTCTGGCTCTTCCGGCCATTTCCTTTCCTTTCCTTTCCTTACCTAATCCTCTTTGGTGGGCAGATAACCCAAGCCAAAGGTATGTGGGTTATGTGGCACCTCGGCCAATGCTGCGACGCCCTTCCGGCCGCTCTTTCCTAACCCCATCCCGGGGATATGTTAGAGTTTGTTCATGAAGTATACCGCTTGAGCACTGACATATATCCCCTCGTTAGCAGCCATGATGTTTTGTAGAACCCGAGCCTCAGCAAGGGTGAAACCTGACATAAACAACGTCCTCCATTGCCGTGCTCAATTTAAACTGGCGTAGATACTTCCGGCGGTGGATTGGATCGATGAATTCCAAAAACAATGGTTACTCCCTTTCCATAGGGGTATTTCACCATTTGATGCAAGGTAGAAGAAACTGCCTTGACTTGATGCAGCACGGCCGCCAAAGAGTAGATTGAAAGTGGCGGGAACCTCTAGGATGTGAAAGTCAATTTCATGTTGTCCTGGCCCAACCTTGGTCTGGATCTTCACTGTTCCATGACTTTCTCGGCTTTATTGTCGTATGCCCGAATCACCTGGGCTGTTGGTACGAAGTCCGCGTTTCAAGCCAATTGCATAGGCAGTCCTTGCTGGACATACATTGATGGGGACGCTGTGTTGACCAACACCACGGGTATCCATTTGTTTCTGCACTCCGGAGATGTAGAGGTGGCTTGTTGTGGTGCAACCCTCAGGTGGCTCTTTGTCAGAAAAGGTCAACATGGGGTAGCTCCTCCTGGAAAAACTAAGCCTACTAGCTGTTATGCGTAGTTTCATCGAAAGCTTTGCCTTGTCATGGCTGATGAGACAGCCTGTCTGTGCACTTGTGATGCATAGCAGTCCCCAGATGGAGATGTCTGCTTATATCTTTTTTAACTGTTTTAGTAAAGCCTCTTCTTCGACTTGCTTCTCTTCTGTCTCTCAGCTTCCTTATCTTTCCCAGATGCCTCCGGCTGGTTAGGTGCGGGGTTGAATACCATCCGCTTCTCGTCAATGGTGTCAACTTCTCTCAAGGTACAGTGTCATCGGGTTGGTTGTTCCCCCAATCTTCATCCGTATGGGCAAGACATAAATCCTCATCTTCCCACCACATTCCATCAGCAACTGACAGACACCTGTCCGGTTCTGGTATGATTGTTCTCGTACTTGCGGTACCTTCCACCCCTATGCTCGTAGCATTCTCTGTTCCTGCACACACAGCAATTTCAGTCCCTACATGGGCCTTTGCCTTTCTGATTCTCGCGGGATCTTCAAATCTTTCTTGTTCCGACCGTATCAACACAGCTGGCTGCTCAATAATTCCTGCATTCAGAATGCTCCAATCCCGAGCGGAATTCTTAACACCGGCGCTCTCCGGCGATGTATTCTGTTCTTTGACTCTTTCGACTATCACCGACATTCGTGCCCCTGTCGAACTCTGTCTTGGTTGGAACTCTTCCACCACATCTGGTTGATTATCTAACCACCCAGTAGCCTCTGCTGATTCCTCATAGTCAAACCAGTTGACTGCTGCGCCCCCTGGATCTTGGTCACTGTAAAACTGGAGATTGGCAAGGTCTTCTTCCACAGCCTTTAAATCATCTATTCCCCGTCCCAGACTATCCCCTTGGATCACACACAGTTCTCCCCCTGCTGGCAATTCCACATCTGGCCCATCCTGGCTTATTGATGAAATGTAGTCACCTGGACTATATGTCTTCTCAACACGACTCCCAGATTCTGCAGACTCTGACTCAACAACCTTCCTCTCCTTTGGGATCTCCTCTCTCTTGTTCTCGATAGTCACCACCGTTGGCTTAGGTCGGGTCATGGAGATGTCCATCATGCACAAGTCGGCGCAGTCGGGAAGGAGTACCTCTGGTTTAGGCAGGTGGGAAGGAGTGACATAGATGCTAGGATCGTAAGGCACGACCCCAGTTTGGATGAAGTTGATCCTTTTAGGCGGTGGAGCTTGGTTATGTGTGGAGAGAGGGTTTGTAGTAACGTTGGGTCGATAAGCATTTCCTCTCCGCGTTCAGCCACGGCTCCGGAAAACCACA
>NW_021026633.1:655534-667218 GCF_004153795.1 Camellia sinensis | reverse complement strand
CGTGGCCTGCGGGTTTATTGCAACTCTTGCCTATAGCCGAGTGAAAGTGGGGGCATGTCGCCATAGATTTTGTTGTGGGTCTTCTGAGGACTCAACGGGGTAATGACGTCATTTGAGTGGTGGTTGACCGTTTGACCAAGTCAACACACTTTGTATTTATGCGCACGAGTGACTCGATAGATTATTTAGCCGACCTATACATTAGGGACATTGTTCAACTTCATGGGGCCCCTGTGACTATTGGCGCAGAGAGTAGTCACTGCCATGGATACCGTGTCAAACATGGACTGCTTTGCCAGATATAGAGTCGCTACCTAAATATTTTATTTTTGGGGAATTTAGGAAACCCTGACTCGGTGCCAACGGCCACGTGTCCGTCATCACCAAAGTTGCCTCGGCTCGGGAGCTTGGGTACGATTGGGGAAGGTCAGCTATGAGCACCCCCTCTCGCCCGATCCGAAGATCGGCCTCTACTAACCATGATATCCATTTTTGAAAACGTTATGTGTTCTTATTCCGGTTATTAGCCTAGAATTACTATGTTATGCGCACAACAAACAAGTATAGACCAAATCGCCTAAATTGGAACAAAACATTTCATGCTTGTTTTGAAGATGGTTTCCTACTCGTAAGTAGGCTAAAATGCAGGTTTTGCCACCCTCGAGTGGGCTTTTAGAAAAACATGATTTTGACACTATCTAATGGGCTTAAAACACACATTTGATGAATTGTTCCAACTCAAGTAACCCAACCTTCATCCACAGGCATTCAAGCAGTTATATCACATAAGCAGCTAGCCTCATGGTAATCATACTGTTATGGCAACACTCATACGCATGCAGTATGCTAAAGCATAAATGCTTACCAAGTACTCCAAGCCAAAACAAGAACATGTTAGAAATCATGCATGATCCAAGTCCATGTTTAAATGCCTAATGCAACGCATATGGGATGTCACTAGAGTAGGCTCGGCTAGTCTATAAATGACATGTGAAAATGCACAAATAGCATGAATTCAAGTTAGATTTGAAATACTTATGCAGTTAGTATGATGCGCCGAGCCTGGTGCATGCAAGACTAATGAATGATGCACGCATACATAGCATAAGGTATGCTAATTTAAATACGCCCTAGTCTACCATCATAAGCGGGTAAATAAAAGGGAAGAAAGACATGGGGTTGGAAGACATACACACGCTCACACACACTTATTACACAATTGCCCTCGCTCGGAGGGTCCGAATAAATATTACAGTCCGAATGAATAGTCCTAAATTAATTATTACAGAAGTTAATTAACAATTTAAACAAAGAATTAAAGTGGCCACAGCCCTTGCCTCAAAATGCGTGGATGATGCATGCTTGACTCATCTTGCCCAAAAAATCGTACCATGCCACTGTTGCCTCTGTTGCCTCTGTTTACACTGCCTTGCTCCTCCAAAAATTGTGTAACTCCCAAGGTGCACTCTCTGGACATTGGGGAGCATCACCGACCAAGTGAAATTTTTACCGGCCACGTCCAGATGGTTATCGACCATTTTTAAATCCATCGGCAAATAATGAATGGCCGGTCGGAAGTATATTTGGCCGGCCGGCCAAATATTCCTGCAGAACCTATTTTTGTCAGCAGTAGAGGACAGACAGTGCATGGCAAAGAAATTCAAAGCAATGTATGCATGGTCATTCTCCCTATCATGCAATGGACTCAAGGGAGCATGGCCCTCGACCCTCGGGCCATCAATCACTTACTTCAATGCATGATGGCCCAAAAGCCAAGTGTGCAACTTTGATATGAAATGAAATGCAAGCACAAAGCACATCAAAGGGGCCCAACCCCTATCATGGTCGATCAAGAGGCAAGGGAATGCACAATGATGCGCATGCGACCTAAGCATGCAAACAATCATACGAACATGAAATGCAGCTACATGGCACACACAATGCTAACAACATAATATGCACAACGCATTGAAACATGGCATACACAACGTTCACATCAGTGGCCAATAAGATGGAAATGAGGCAACCGAAATGCACACAAACATGTCCAATGCATGTACCGATCCTAAGATACAACACGCAACTCTAACTAAGCATGGAAAATGATGAAACATGGTATATGAACATGCAAATTCCAGCACTGAAGTATGATGCTAAACAGCCCCAAAACATGGAAAAATGGCACCCGATGCATGAGATGAAACCCGCAACTCGAAACTAGGCACACGGAATGACTTACAGCTATACAAAGCATGCATTATTTGATCATGAAGCAGAAAGACAGATGCAAGACAGTCCCAAAACATACATATTTCCAGTTTATAAAAAGTCTCAAAAATGAACACAAATAGGGCTAATCTATCATGCAAAAATGGCCCTAAAAGAGAGATTAAACATAAAGGGACAGCAGCTGGCCCCAAATGGAAAATGGCCCTTCAACAAAGTTGAATAGAGGCTTAAAACAAGGTACTTTACAGTTTACAGCAAGCCACGAAAATAATCACAAGTAGGGCCAAACTATCATGCAAGAAAAGGCCTAAAATAGGGGTAAAGAGACAAGTGGTAGCTGCTGTTCTCAAACAGAGGAGAGCCCTTCAACAATGTTGAAGAGGGGCTAAAAACAAGATATTTCACAGTTTATGGCAAAGTCCAAAAAAGCTCACAAGTAAGACTAAAATACTATGCAAAAATTGGCCTAAAAGAGAGACAAAGTGGCAAGTGGTAGTAGGAGACCTCAAACAGTAGGAGGTCCTTGATCAAACATGAAAAGGGGTTCAAAATAAGGCTATTTACAGTTTGGGTCAGAGCCCAAAAAATCTAGCAAGTATGGCTTAGATACAAAGCAAAATAAGGCAAGAAAAGAGGAGAATATGACTTACCCTTGAAGACCAATGAACCAGCAGCTCTTTGGACCAAATTTCTGAGCCTTTAACCTCTCCAAAACAATCTCAAAGTGCTGGAATGAAGGATGGAGGCCTTGTGCTATGAGGTGTAGGGTAAATGGTGCAAGAACCTTGGGATTTGAAGGGTTTGAGAGAGAGAGATAGGGAGAGAGCTAAGAATTTTTTAGAGAGAGAGGAAATTCTTCTTCCTCCAAGTTGTATCTCTCCTTTTATCTCTCCTTGTGTCTTTCCTCTTGTCAAGAAGCTTGATTGATATAGAGATATATCAATCTGCAGCTCCTCAGAGCTCCCACGTCCAGGCATGTGCTGGGGTATGGCCTGGAATGACAGCTGCCAGCTGTCTGCAGAAATATCTGTTGAAAACCACATTTGGCCGGCCGGCCATCAAAGTGGCCGACCGGCAGTCAAATTGGCCGGCCGGCCATCACATTTGGCCGATGGCAACATAACACAGCCGGTGGCCTCAAGCCACGGCCGGTGGAGTGTAGGGATGTCCCCAAAGCCATTCCCTGCCCTCCAAAGCAAAAACACAAGTGTTTGGTGCAAAACCAGACACAAAACGGTCGAGTCGAGAGATCCTGAGGCAAGGCGCGTAGTCGAGGCCTCCGGGAACTCAAGACGAACACAAAACATGGATGATCACTGAGCGTTCAAGCGATGACGTCCAAGTCTTGAGGACGGTCAAAAATGGGGTGTCTACACACTCTAAACACACTCTCACAGAATCATATGAAGAAGTGGAAGGGACAGAATGTTAAGCTTATTTTATTAACAAAATAGCGTCTGTATTTTGATGGCTATCACAGACATATATAGATAGGTTTTGATCTATGATCCATGTACAAATCCTCATAACTTCCCACCATCAGGGAAGTTGTAACTTCCATGAAACCATTTTATTCAGTAGTGGACATATTTCACGTTAGTAATCCAATTTATTCACTAATTAAAATATATGTAATAAGTATATAATCATATAAATAAAAAACCATGTGGCATGTGGGCCACTTTATGGAGATATGCTTTCATAAAAAATATGGTCAATCGATAGTTTTAACATAATTATATTGAGTTCTCTTATAATTTTAATTTATATAACACTTAGTCTTTTTTTTTCAACAATTTGTTAGTTATATAGATGAAAATATGATATTGTTATTTCTTTTATAAGCAAATGTATATGCTACGTTATCTGTTTTTGTATTTTTTTCAACATCTGCATTAATTTCGATCCATTTAACCTTACTAAAAGGAAAGTCAATGTAATTATGTAAAAATTGTTGGGCTTACTATATTTTTTTCAAACCTCAAGGAAGATCAATGTAATTTGATGATACAGCGTGTTGTAGATGGAATGGGTCAGACTAACCCATGCTTCAAGAACCAGGGTCCGAATGACCAAGCCCACCAGAAGACCTGCACAAGAGCTCAACGGGGAACGAGGAGTCCCCCAGCGAACTCTCCGACGAGCAATTTAGAAAGAGAAGTGGAATGTGGAGATAGATTAGAGATAAAAAGCTTAACCTTCTTCTTGTCTTTGACGTCTGCTTATATCCTCTGATAATCATTTCGTGTCCCTTCCGACCTGTCATCATGGCCGAAAGTCTATGCTCTAGCTTGCCTTGTTCATGGTGAGGCCATTCTGTCTTGACGGGGAGGGCTTATCTCAATAAATGCTGTAAGGACCTTCATTAATGGCTGATGTGCAGTGCAATAATTTTACAGGATCTTTGTCTGCTTATGTAGCTTGTCCTTCACTTGCTACGTGTCTAAGTTTCATTGGTTCTTGATGCCATGTTGAGCTCCAGCAACGCTGAGCTTTAGTATTTGAATTATGTATTGGGCCCTAAGTGGTGGGCTCTAACCTTTATAGGCTTGCCCATGTCAGTAGTCCCCCATTCCCGAGTGCAGCTTTAGTCCAACGAAGGAAATAATAAATAGAACAGTGGTTGCTAGAGACCGGCGAGGCGAGGGGGCCGACCATGAGAAGGGCCGACCGCAAAGGGTGGCCGAGTGGAGGGGCCGACCATGAGGAGGGACGACCGCGAAGGGTGATCGAGTGGAGAGGCCGACCATGAGGAGGGCTGACCTCAAAGGGTGACCGAGTGGAGAAACCGACCATGAGGAGGGACAAGTGACGGTACGCGGCGCTCGAGGAATGGCAGGGCACGTGGTGATTTGAAGTGGAAAAGACAGGGTAGGGGAAAGGGGCAGTAGATCGTGGGCGTACACGTGGCGGAATCCCATGATGAGGAAGGGTAGGCGTTGAGCAAGAAATGAAATGATAGGTCAATATAGGATGTTGAAAAGACAGTTTTGACGGATTTTTGAAAATTTTCAAACTAGCGAAATTTAATTGTGACCCTTGGAATATAAGCAAGCCTTGGGCTTTTGGTATTATACGTTTTACCTATCTCTTTGCAAAAAATCAAAACATCCCAGAACTAAACTCATTCACTGCCAGTGACACACCCCTACAACACTTTGTGAACTTTCTTGCGCCTGCATCCGAAGCCATTCGTAGACACACAAGAGAGATGGCCCAAGAGGAAGCAACAACCGCAAGGGTCGATTCGTTAGGCGACGACGAAGCAGTGGACTTGGCGGAACAATATCGTACGGAGCTTAGAGAGGGGGAAGGAGCGAGTCAGGCTGTGCGAGCTCGCCCCAGGACAATAATCTCGGCCGCGAGACCTATTAGTCAAGTGGAACTGGACCATTAGCACACCAAACCGGACAGATCCGTACTGACAGTGAAGGAGTTGGGGGGAATAAGGAAGAAGTATCAAATTCTCTCGGAGATAGGGCTAAGATTGCCCGCATCCAAGGAAAGGGCATCAGATGTGCGGCTTGGCGAATTCAGCTTGTACGAGGAAGCGTTGCGAGGGGTTTGAGGCTACCTCTCCCCCAAGTAGTGGTGGGTGTGCTAAACAAGTTAGAAGCGGTGCCAGGGCAACTGATGTCAAACGCTTGGAAGATAGCAATGGCGTGCGTGAGTTCCTGGCTGCAAGCGATGTGGGGGACGACAATGTCTGTAGATGAGTTCTTCTCTTTCTACAAGGCCTCCGATCAGCAGGAGACCTGGGTAACTCTGTAAGCAGTGGCAGGGCGAGAGCTGGTGGCAGGTCTTCCATCTTCGGTGAAGGGGTGGAGGCCGAGATGGTTCTTTGTTACGGCGAATGGTGGAGCTGGGGTTCACACAACGTGGAAGGTCCCCACCAAATCAGTCGAGCCTAAGTTGGGCGGGGAGGCCGAAGATCGAGTGAAGAAAGTGAGGGAATGGAGGGAAGAGAAAGGGGTGAGATGGGATGAGCTGGTCCTGCCTTCAACGTTATTCGCCCTGAAATTGGGACCGCAACCGTTGGGGGAGGACCCAGCAAAGGAGGAGCTAGAGGCGCAGAGGAAGGTGGAGGAAGAGGAGGAGAGGAGATTGTTCGCCCGAGCGGACAAGTATAAAGAGGCAAATTTGGGTCCTGCTCCAAAGGTGGTAATGAGGGAGCGGATTCGACCTCGCCCTAAGCCTTTGGGTGATAAGAACCTGAGTGAGTTTGCCCCATTGCCACAACCCATAGACCCCCTGAAGGAGAGGGGCTGACGAGAGATGGTGGGACTGAAGAGGTCGAAGAAGAAGAATGTTGCCACTGAGGGGACTACAGATGTGCCCGGTTCGAAGAAGATGAGGGTTGGTGGGGAGGACACCCCCATGGCGGAGAAGGCAGAGGAGAGGGGGATGGGGTCTACTCCAGAAGTGGTGGTTATCCCAGAGGCGTAGAGGGACAAAGGTCAAGGGGCCCAAGAGGAAGAAGAGCACATGAGTACCATGGGCCCAAGATGCAAGTGGAAAGTGGGTCAGCTGGCCCTGAGGAGGGGGCCAAGCTGAAGACTACCATCTACCATGCTCCAGCAGTGTCTAGGTGACTGGAGGGAGAAGGAGGCCCAGCCAGGACAGCCGCAGATCGCCTTTTGGGGGTAGTGGAAGAGGCAGTCGTGCGCTCAATGGCCAGTTTCACTGAGGCCGAACTGCTAAGGGGGTTGTGTTCTGCCCAGATGGAGGCAACGACCTTAGCAAGAGCCTTACTGAGGAAAACAGCGTATGCAAAGGGCGAAACTGAGCCGTTGAGGACGAAGCTGGAGGAGGTGAAGGCCCAACTTGAAAATTTGAGGGTGGAGACTGCAAGATGGAGGAAGAGCACGCGGAGTGCGTGTGCTAGGGGGCTGAAAGAGACCCAGAAGGCGAAGAAAATGGAGGTGTTGGCGACGGTGCAGAGGAATGTTGCTGACTGTGCCCATGCTGAGCTGCTCGCGACCAAGTTGGAGTTGGAGACAGAACGCCGCAAGGTGGCATCGCTCGAATTCCAACTGGTCGGCGAGCAGAAAAAGTTGGAAGAGGCGCAGAAGGCCTGCACCGTCGCCAACGAACGGTGGGATGAGGCGATGACCTGTAACGAGGATCTGCGCGCCCAGTCGATCAAAGAAAATGAAGAAATAGATTTAAAGATCGCTGGGTTGGAGAAAGATCTGGCAGATGAGCACGCTAAGGCAGCGGCAGAGAAGGCGGGGCTAGAGAAGGCCTTAGAGGAAGAAAGGACGAAATTGGCATCTGAGAGGGCGACGTACCCTGACCTATGTGTTGTAGCGGTTGAGCAGTTCAAGGGGTCCGCCGACTTCCAGATGGCCATTGATGCTATGATCGCCAGCAACTTGGCAAGAGAGGGGTCTGGAGGGGCTGGCCCGTTGGGAGCGACCGCTGGGAGCAGGAGTGAAAAAGAAGTGATCCAGAGCTTCCAGTTGTCACGACCCCATTCCGCCCCTAGTAGAATGGTGCCGTGATGGCCAGTAATCCGAGATTACCGAAGGCCAACTTTCAAAATGTACACACAATCAGAGTATTACATATGGGGCTAACATGTGCAGAAGCAATATATACAAATCTAATTAGTCCATAAGAGCTGTGCATAAGTCAAATGAAATGGCACACATCTTTACATAGCTTTACAACTTGATTATAAGCAAAATAAAATACATATTACATCTTGACTAAAAGGCTTCTCAAGCCAACATATACAAAATATATGAAATACAACTAAGATGCATAATCTTCAAGATTGCCGACATGACATGGATCAAACATCATCTTGCAAATAACACATCTCGGCGTCACCGCCATCATGCTTGTTACCTACATATATATAAGGAGAGGGTGAGCTTGGATACTCAGTGAATGATATTAGAAATAAAGGTTTTGCATGATTGATATCCGAGATCTTTTCGAAAACAATACATATCTTAACTTTACAAGTCAAGGGATGAATCAAGTTCATCTGTCAAACCTTTCAAGTTCCTTGGATGTTAATAACATCTACGTAATACCAAATGATGACAATCCGGACAAACAAACCCACCCGTTCATAGACTGTCGGTGGCAAAACAAGGGTGCAGTTGCATTATAGTCCCCTGGCACTATGGACTTTCAAGACAAGGGTGTAGTTGCATTATAGTCCCCTGGCACTAAGGACTTTTCCAAGAATGTCATCAAAACAAGATAATACTTGATATACAAAATAGGGATAATCATTCATGCTTGATCAAATACTTTTCAAAACAAGGCAAAGCAAAGCTTTATCAAAACATGATAACATAGCTTTATAAAAAATACCACTCACATAGTTCCTCGAGTGTGGAGGTTTCAAGCGAGGATCCAAGGCCTACAAACACATGGCAAAGTCTACTGAATGCACTTCTTAAAACAAGTCCTACATGCATGCAGATGATCTCGGGAAAACATGCTGGGGTTAAAACACTATTTTACAGGTCAAGAAGACATGCTGGGTACTAACTAGGTCTTGGCCGACGTCCCACACCTTCTCGCCGAGGTGTGGTCCCGACGGCCACATTCAAAAGCGAAGTCGGGAAAATCTGGATTTCCCTTTGAGGAACATGAAGAACACGAAGATGGAGAAGATGAAGAACATGCATGCTTAAATCATAACTTGTTATTACAAAATCTGAGATTTTGTGCTATGAGTTCGAAAACATGGACCTTGGTACCCATACTTGAAGATCTTATGAAAACAAACATGATAAACATGCATCTTGATACAAACTTTCGGATCAAAACATGGTTTTCTTCAAGAACACATGAATATCAATTTCTCTTTCTAAAACAAACTTTAAATCAATGCATGGCTCATGAATCATGCTAGATCATGCAATGTGATTGGATCAACATAAAGAATAACAAGAGTAGATCAAGAATCTAACCTCAAAACACGGATCTAACGGTTCAAGGTGTGAAGATCAAGCTTGGACTCTAGCTCTCTCCCTTTAAAAACTTCTTCCTCTTTCCAAGAGCTTCGCTCTCTTCAAAGGCAAAGATTATGACAAATGATATGGTTTGATCTCTAGGAATCAAGCTCGAAGATCTACTCTCTCACTCTAAAACTTCTTCTTCCTCCTAGAGCTTCTCTCTCTAAAAGGCAAAGATATGATACAAAATGATAGGTTCTCTCGTCTGGTTCTAGGCTCAACCTTCTGCTGGGGCACGTGGTAGCGATCGGTTGGGTTCTCGATATGATACAAAAGTGGCTGACAGACCAGACAAAAGCATGGCAAAAGGGTGTTCGACAAGTAAAGCGGCATGGGCATTCTAGCAAGATAATGACATCGGTGACATCATCGGCTCTAACAGGTAAGGTATCAATGATCCCAGCTAGGAAGGACAACAGTTGGCCAAGCTATGCCACACCTCGGCCTAGATGTGCCACACCTTGGTCTAGGTCGTACCAATCCAAGAACAAGATCACTTGGGTTCAAGGATAACATCTCGGCCTAGATGATACACATCTCGGCCTTGGTGATACACACCTCGACCTAGATAATGACATCTCGGCCAATATGCCAGGACGAAGGTAGAGGTCAACCAAAGTGGTTCCAAGGTGGTTCTAGGCTCAAGGTGACCTCGGCTAGACGTACTAGGAAAGGAACAAGATTAACAGGCAAATTCACATAAGTACAAACCAAGACAAGAATCTTATTCTAGGTAAAACAAGTCAGAATTCAGTGATGAAAGCTTAGCAAAACAAGATTATACAGATGCTCATGCACAAGGTTAAGGCGGGGGAATGAGGGTCACTACAGTCTACCCTCCTTAGAGAAGTTTGGTCCCCAAACTTAAGTTACCTTGCTCTACAAATAACTTTGGATAACGGATTTTCATTTCCTCTTCCTTTTCCCACGTAGCCTCCTTGCCATAATGCTCCTCCCATTCAATCTTTACCATCGGTATCGACTTGTTTCTCAACTGTCTCATTTGTCTGTCGATAACTCTCATCAGCTTCTCCTCGTAGCCTAGATCTTCATTAACTACAACCTCAGAATAATCAATTACATGCAGTGGGTCCCGGATATACCTCCTCAACATCAAAACATGAAACACGTTGTGGACTTGGCTTAATTCTGGCGGCAGAGCAAGTCTGTAGGCGACGGGGTTGACTCTCTCGAGAATTTCAAATGGCACAATATATCGGGGTGCTAATTTACCCTTCTTACCAAATCTTGAAACTCCTGTCATCGGCGAGATCTTCAAAAATACATGATCCCCAACTTCAAATTCTAACTCCCTTCTCCTCTGGTCGGCATAACTCTTATGTCGACTCTGTGCGGTTTTAATCCTCTGCTGAATGAGCTTAATCTTTTCAGTTGTTATTTAAACTAACTCGGGGCCAATTCAAGCTTTGTCTCCTACCTCGGTCCAACATATCGGCGATCTGCACTCTCTTTCATACAAAGCTTCATACGGCGCCATGCCAATGCTGGCTTGGTAATTGTTGCTGTATGCGAATTCCATTAATGGCAAATGCAATTCCCAACTTCCCTTGAAATCCAATACACACAATCTGAGCATATCTTCAAGTGTCTGAATCGTTCTTTCCGTTTGCCCGTCGGTCTGGGGGTGAAAAGTTGTGCTAAACCTCAACTCGGTCCCTAAGGCTCTTTGCAGACTCTGCCAAAATCTAGAAACGAACTTAGGATCTCGGTCTAACACAATGGACATCGGCACACCATGAAGCCTAACGATATCATTCATATACAATTCAGCAAGTCAGTCGACATTGAATGTAGTCTTGACAAGCAAAAAGTGTGCAGACTTAGTTAATCTGTCAACTATAACCCAAATTGAGTTCATACCTTTTTGCATCCTCGGCAAACCAACCACAAAATCCATAGAGATGTGTTCCCATTTCCAATCAGGAATTGACAAGGGTTGAAGTAGTCCTGCTGGTCTCTGGTGTTCTACTTTCACTTGCTGGTAACATAGACACTGGAATACAAACTCGGCTATTTCTCTTTTCATATTTGGCCACCAAAAGGTCCGCTTCACATCTTGATACATCTTGGTGCTTCCTAGATACCTCAATACACGAATCTAACGGTTTAATCTCTAGGAATCAAGCTCGAAGATCTACTCTCTCACTCTAAAACTTCTTATTCCTCCTAGAGCTTCTCTCTCTAAAAGGCAAAGATATGATACAAAATGATAGGTTCTCATGTCTGGTTCTAGGCTTAACCTTCTGCTGGGGCATGTGGCAGCGATCGGTTGGGTTCCCTTAAAAGTGGCTGACAGACCAGACAAAAGCATGGCGAAAAGGTGTTCGACAAGTAAAACGGCATGGGCATTCTGGCAAGATAATGACATCGGTGACATCATCGGCTCTGACAGGTAAGGTATCAATGATCCCAGCTAGGAAGGACAACACTTGGCCTAGATGTGCCACACCTCGG
>NW_021026633.1:593109-654816 GCF_004153795.1 Camellia sinensis | reverse complement strand
TGAATCCCTTATCCAACAATTCTTGTAATTGTAGTTTCAGTTCCTTAAGTTCAGCTGGGGCCATCCTATAAGGTGTTTTGGAGATAGGCTGCGTTCCCGACATGATGTCAACGGAAAATTCTATTTCTCTATTGACTAAGTGGCCAGGCAAGGCATTTGGAAAGACGTCGGGGAATTCTCTAACCACGGGGATGTCGGCTAACTCAACATTTCCATTCAAATTACTTAATATACTACACAGATATCCTTGGCACCCTTTTTGGATTAACTTATAGGCTTTCATGGATGAGATCAAGTAAGGTGGGGATATTACTCCCTTACCCTAAAACATAATCTCAGCTTGGTTTGGGGGTTTCAATGTGACACTCTTGGAGACACAATTAATGGATGCACGATTTGTTACTAACCAATCCATTCCCAAAATGACATCAAAGTGAGTTATGCTCAACGGCATCAAGTCAACTAATACTTCTACATCCTCAATCACAACAATACACACCCTATAAATGGATGCAACAGTATATTTCTCCCAGATGGAGTAGACACAGACAATACATAATCAAGGGGTTATAGTTCCCTATTCAACTTCTCGGCGAATATAGAAGATACAAATGAATGCGTAGAACCCGAATCAATCAATATGTATGCATCTTGAGAACAAATTGGAAGGGTACCTGACACTACTGCCTCGGCACTCTGAGTGTCTCCCGGCACTAATGCAAAAACTCTACCCTGCCTCGTCTGTATCCTTCCGACATTGTTTTTCTGTGCAGAGCCCGAGGTGCTTCCATTCCTCTGTCCATCATCAGCCTTTGTCTTCGGGCAGTCCTTCACACGATGACCTATCTCGCCACACTCGTAGCAAGCCCCTGTTGCCCAACGACAGACCCCAAAATGTGGCTTCCCAGAACTCGCACACATCGGCTTAGCATTACCTTTCTAATTTGAGTTACTGGAACTGTCCACGTTTGCCTTCTTCTTGGTGTTGAATGGAACTCGGCGATTATCATAATTCTGCCTTTTCCTCTGACTCTCTCCTGGATTCTGGTATCGGTTTAAGTTAGCTTCCGCCAGGATGGCCTTGTCTAGTACTCCGGCGTATGTTGGCATATTAAGCATGTTAACCCGATCTTGTATCGATCCACGCAACCCACTTTCGAACTTCCTCACCTTTCGGTATTCGTCATCCACCATGTGAGGCGTATATCTCGCCAATTCAGTAAAGGCACGGTCGTATTCTGCCACTGTCTTGTTCCCTTGTGTCAAATTCTGGAACTCTGTGGTCTTCCCTTTCGATCTCGAACACTAAGGGGGAAATGTTTGTTGTAGAACAACTCCAAAAATCTGGCCCAAGTCAAACCCAGATTACTTTCTCGGACCATCATCCACCATCTACGAGCGTCGTTGTCTAATGTGAACGCTACCAGAGATACCTTCTGAGCGTCTACACTGGGAAAGATTTCAAACAACTTTTCTATTTTCAAAACCCATGCCTCGGCTTTCATCAACTCTATACCTCCTTGGAATCTCGGCGGCTTCATTTTCTTGAACTCTCTGATCAGCGTTATTGTGTCGTTCCCATACAAAGCTTGCTGTGGAGGCACTTACGGCACTGGAGGAGGTGGAGCTGCATTTCGACCATTCGTCTGCTCGGCCTGGGTAGAAGTAGTACCAGTATCCTGTGGCCTGGGTTGCCTCAGCTCACGAACCAAACCTTCAACCAACCATTCCAGTCTTTCCAATCTATCTTCGGAATGATCTCGGCCAACCGGAGGTCTACCTCTTCTCATGATGCTAGGAGGATATAAAATGTGACTTTAAATCAACTGAACAAGTAATATGTATGCAAGTAATAAATGGTCATGCCGAGATGATGCACACATTGTCAAGTAGTAAGCAGTATGATGCAAACCTAAAATCATTCTAAAGGGAAATCCTATGCTCTTCAGGACTCAAAGTGTGTGAACAACGTACTACGAATAACTTATGCTCTGATACCAATCTGTCACGACCCCATTCCGCCCCTAGTAGAATGGTGCCGTGATGGCCAGCAATCTGAGATTACCGAAGGCCAACTTTCAAAACTCACACACAATCAGAGTATTACATATGGGGCTAACATGTGCGGAAGCAATATATACAAATCTAATCAGTCCATAAGAGCTGTGCATAAGTCAAATGAAATGGTATACATCTTTACATAGCTTTACAACTTGATTATAAGCAAAATAAAATACATATTACAACTTGACTAAAAGGCTTCTCAAGCCGACATATACAAAATACATGAAATACAACTAAGAAGCATAATCTTCAAGATTGCCGACATAACATGGATCAAACATCATCTTACAAATAACACATCTCGGCGTCACCGCCTTCATGCTTGTTACGTACATATATATAAGGAGAGGGTGAGTTTGGATACTCAGTGAATGATATTAGAAATAAAGGTTTTGCATGATTGATATCCGAGATCTTTTCGAAAACAATACATATCATAACTTTACAAGTCAAGGGATGAATCAAGTTCATCCATCAAACCTTTCAAGTTCCTTGGATGTTAATAACATCTACGTAATACCAAATGATGACATTCCGAACAAACAAACCCACCCATTCATAGACCGTCAGTGGCAAAACAAGGGTGCAGTTGCATTATAGTCCCCTGGTACTAAGGACTTTCAAGACAAGGGTGCAGTTGCATTATAGTCCCCTGGCACTAAGGACTTTTCCAAGAATGTCATTAAAACAAGATAATACTTGATATACAAAATAGGGATAATCGTTCATGCTTGATCAAATACTTTTCAAAACAAGGCAAAGCAAAGCTTTATCAAAACATGATAACATAGCTTTATTAAAAATACCACTCACATAGTTCCTTGGGTGTGGGGGTTTCAAGCGAGGATCCAAGGCCTACAAACACATGGCAAAGTCTACTGAATGCACTTCTCAAAACAAGTCCTACATGCATGCAGATGATCTCGGGAAAACATGCTGGGGTTAAAACACTGTTTTGCACGTCGAGAAGACATGCTGGGTACTAACCAGGTCTTGGCCGAGGTCCCACACCTTCTCGCCAAGGTGTGGTCCCAACGGCCACATTCAAAAGCGAAGTCGGGAAAATCTGGATTTCCCTTTGAGGAACATGAAGAACACGAAGATGGAGAAGATGAAGAACATGCATGCTTAAATCATAACTTGTTATTACAAAATCCGAGATTTTGTGCTATGAGTTCAAAAACATGGACCTTAGTACCCATACTTGAAGATCTTATGAAAACAAACATGATAAACATGCATCTTGATACAAACTTTCGGATCAAAACATGGTTTTCTTCAAGAACACGTGAATATCACTTTCTCTTTCTAAAAGCAAACTTCAAAGCAATGCATGGTTCATGAAACATGCTAGATCATGCAATGCGATTAGATCAACATAAAGAATAACAAGAGTAGGTCAAGAACCTAACCTCAATACACGAATCTAACGGTTTGATCTCTAGGAATATAGCTCGAAGATCTACTCTCTCACTCTAAAACTTCTTCTTCCTCCTAGAGCTTCTCTCTCTAAAAGGCAAAGATATGATACAAAATGATAGGTCCTCTCGTCTGGTTCTAGGCTCAACCTTCTGCTGGGGCACATGGCAGCGACCGGTTGGGTTCCCTCAAAAGTGGTTGATAGACCAGACAAAAGCATGGCGAAAGGGTGTTCGACAAGTAAAGCGGCATGGGCATTCTAGCAAGATAATGACATCGGTGACATCATCGGCTCTAACAGGTAAGGTATCAATGATCCCAGCTAGGAAGGACAACACTTGGCCGATAACATCTCGGCCTAGATGATACACATCTCGGCCTTGGTGATACACACCTCGGCCTAGATAATGACATCTCGGCCAATATGCCAAGACGAAGGTAGAGGTCAATCAAAGTGGGTCCAAGATAGTTCTAGGCTCAAGGTGACCTCGGCTAGACTTACTAGGAAAGGAACAAGACTAACATGCAAATTCACATAAGTACAAACCAAGACAAGAATCTTATTCTAGGTAAAACAAGTCAGAATTCACTGATGAAAGCTTAGCAAAACAAGATTATACAGATGCTCATGCACAAGGTTAAGGCGAGGGAATGAGGGTCACTTCACCAGCGGTCGGACTTCTACAAACATGAGATGGCTGAGTTCTGGGACAGCGGCTGGAAAACTTTCAAGCGAAAGGCTGAAGAGCTGTTCCCAGACTTGGACTTTAACACTGTTAGAGTAGAGGAAGACGAAGTGGCCTAGACCTCTTTAGATGAAGGTGTTGACGAAGAAGATCTTGTTTCGAGGGAGGAAGAATGATGAATGTAAAATTTTTGCACTCTGTTTGTAAATAAAATTTTTGTTGTTGTTTTGTTTGTTGTTTTTTTTTTTTTTTGGGAATGTAATTTATGCAGTAAACTTATGTATAAGTTTGTGAATAAATAAAATTCTGAGTTGTGTTTGTCACACTATGGCCTTTTATTGTTGTAAATTTGAGAAGAATGAGAATGGTTATTCAAATAACGCTTGTGTATAAATTGCAGTGAAAATTGAGAAGTAGGGAGTCAGTCTAACTTGTGAGAAAACCACAATGTAAAGTGAAGTTTAAAATGTGAGAATGTCAAAAACGCAAAATTGCAAATCGCAACCCAGTAGGGAGCCAATCTAGCTTGTAAAACGTTGAACTGTAAGGGTCCCAAAAAGTGAAGTTTAAATCACGTTGTAAGAGTGTTGATAAATGAAAGGTTAAGCTGGGAAATAAAAGTTAAAAAAAAAGTAAAGAGTGTTAAGAGGCGTAAAAACATGGACCTGGAATTTGACTAAGTATGGTAACTATGCCACAATCATGATGTTTGCAAGAATGGCCTTGGCCGAGCTCTTCATTCGTGCTCTGTTTGGGTTGAGCCATAATTAACTCGGTCTGGCTGACTCTTCAAGTAACTCAGTCTAGCTGAGCTCCTCATGCTCAGTCTAGCTAAGTCTTTAAGTGACTCAGTCTGGCTGAGCTCTTCATGCTCAATCCGACTGACGCTTTAAGTAACTCAGTCTAGCTAAGCTCTTTATGCTCAGTCTGGCTGAGGCTTTAAGTAACTCAGTCTCGCTGAGCTCTTCATGCTCAGTCTGGCTGGGGCTTTAAGTAACTCAGTCTGTTGAGGCTTTTCATGCTTAGTCTGGATGAGGCTTTAAGTAACTCAGTTTGGCTGAGCTCTTCATGCTCAGTCTGGCTGAGGCTTTTCATGCTCAGTCAGGATGAGGCTTTAAGTAACTCAGTCTGGCTGAGCTCTTCATGCTCAGTCTGGCTGAGGCTTTAAGTACCTCAGCCAAACTGAGTATGAAGAGCTAAGCCAGACTGAGGTGTAAGACTAGCTGAGCTCTTCATACTCAGTCTGGCTGAGGCTTTTAGCTGAGTGCTGCAATCAGGACGTTATTGGAATACCACATAGATAACTGAGATGTAAGATTGTTGTCATTTAAAGTATAGCCCATTTGATCAAAAATTTACATCATGCGAGAGAAGAACGAGAACATTCAAGTGTGTAGATTGTCAAAAGAAAAATACAACAACTGATCAATACAAAATAGGGCTTTATTGAAAATAACGCTTCAAGTGCTCGGCGTTCCATGGATGGGGGAGGTCTCACCCTTCCATGTCTTGAAGTCAGTAAGTACCCGAACGAGGTCTGGCCTTGACGACGTAAGGTCCCTCCCACTTGGCTGCCAGCTTGCCCTCAGTCGGATTTTTGGTGGCAAGAGTTGCTTCGCACAAAACAAGGTCCCCCACAGCGAACTCCCTCGGTTGGACTTTGTAGTTGTAGTGTGTTCTAATTTTCTGTTCGTATGAGGCCTGCCTGACAGCAGTGGTCTCTCGGAGCTCTTCGATTAGGTCTAGGTCTGCCCGACGCAGCTCTTCAGTTAGTTCTAGATTCGGGCGTAGAACCCTTGGGGTAGGCAAATCGATTTCCACTGGGATGACTGCCTCAACGCCGTATGTTAGCGAAAAGGGGTCTCCTTAGTGGGGGTTCGAGCGGTAGTGCGGTAGGCCCAGAGTACATTTGGTAATTCCTCAACCCAGAGTCCCTTAGCAGCTTCCAGCTTAGTTTTGATGATCTTCAAAAAAGAATGGTTGGTAACCTCAACTTGGCCGTTGGCTTGGGAATGACCTGGGGAAGAAAAATATGGTTGGATTTGAAGTTCTGCACAGAATTTCCTAAACTTGGCATTGTCAAATTGTTTGCCGTTGTCGGAGACGATGGCTTGGGGGATGCCAAATTGGCACACGATTGACTGCCAAATGAATCTGGTTGTATTCCGCTTGGTAATTGTGGCAAGGGGTTCCGCCTCTACCCATTTAGTGAAGTAATCAATGGCGACAATTGCGAATTTGGTTTGGCCTCGGCCAGTGGGCAATGGGCCAACTAGGTCGATCCACCATCTGGTGAATGGGTAAGGGCTGCAAAGTGTGATCAATTCTGTAGGAGGAGCATGAGTGATGTTGGCAAAGCGTTGGCACTTATCACATTTAAGCACAAATTCGGCGGCATCTTGGCTGAGAGTAGGCCAGAAGTAACCAGTGCGGAGTATTTTGTGGGCTAGTGACCTGGCCCCCGAATGGTTGCCACATACACCCCCATGGACTTCTCTCATCACGTAGGTCGCTTGAGCAGGATTGAGGCATCTCAGGTATGGGCATGAAAAGCCACGGTTATACAAGAGACCACTGATAAGAATGTAGTTGGACGACCGGGCCCTGACTTTGGCGACCTGGTGCTTGTCGTCTAGCAGTTCCCCCTTTGTCAAAAATAGAAAGATGTCGACCGCCCATGAAATAGGTTCGTTTTGGAGGAAGTGGACTTGCTGTTGGTTCGGGGAAATGGCAGGGTGAGCCAGATATTCGAGGCGGACACCATGGCTAAGGTCTAACTGGTCGGCAGAAGCTAACTGAGCCATTTCGTCTTCCTTGGCATTTTCCGTCTGAGGGATGTGCTTGATGTGGAAATTATTGAAGAGGCGAGCAAGGAGGAGTGCAATATCCCTGTAAGCCCGCATTGTGTCTTCCTTGGCATCGAATTCTCCCGTGATTTGTCTGACAATGAGCTGGGAATCACTGAATACTTGGATATGGCTAACACCAATGTCTCTGGCTAGGCGGAGGCTAGCTATCAATGCCTCATATTCAGCCTTATTATTGTTTGTGTCGAATAAGAAACGGAGAGCACATTTGAAGTAACCATCCTCGGGGGCGGTGAGGATAAGACCAGCCCCACTACCTTTATTGCGGGATGATCCGTCGACGTTGACGGTCCAAGAGTGGGGGTCTTCTGCCTCAATTTGGGGTCGTAGAGGTGGTGGGGTCGTCGTCGGAATGGGATTAGTGAATTCCAGGATAAAATCAGCGACAACCTGCCCTTTGATCGCCGTTCGAGGTCTGTAGGAGATGTTAAACTGGCTGAGCTCGACTAACCATTGTATAAGTCGGCCGGACAACTCTGGTTGTTGCATTATTGTTTTCAACGGTTGGTCAGTGAGGACTACAATGGAATGGGCCTGGAAGTAAGGTCGGAGTCGTCTTGAGGCTATGACCAAGGTTAAGGCCATTTTTTTAAGCAATGGGTAGTTCTGTTCTGCTCCCCTGAGAACCCGACTGATGTAGTAGACCGGTCGTTGGACAGAGCTGTCTTCCTTGATGAGTGTTGCACTGACTGTGGTGTTTGACACGGCTAAGTAGAGGAAAAGGGGTTCACCCATGATTGCCTGAGAAAGTAAGGGGGGTTGGCTATGTACTACTTCAACTACTAAAAGGCCTCTTCGGATTCTGCCGTCCACTCAAAAGTTTTCCAAAGACTTTGAAGAAGGGGTGGCACTTGTCCGTTGTGCGGGAAATGAAGCGATTGAGGGCGGCGACTCTGCCAGTAAGCCTCTGAACCTTCTTAACCGTCCTGGGCGACTGCATTTCTATCAAGGCCTTGATCTTTTCGGGGTTAGTTTCGATGCCTCGCTGACTGACCATAAAACCCAAAAATTTCCCAGATCCTACGCCGAAAGCGCATTTCTCCGGATTGAGTTTCAATTGATACTTTCGTAGGGTGTCGAAGGTCTCTCGCAGATTGACCAGATGATCAGTGGAGAGCTTGCTCTTGACTAGCATGTCGTCGACGTATACTTCCATGTTCCGGCCCATTTGGTGATGAAAGACGGCGTTGACTAACCGTTGGTAAGTGGCCCCAGCATTTTGCAGCCCAAACGACATGACACAATAATGGTAGGTTCCCCGGTTGGTGATGAAGGAGGTGTGCTCCTAGTCAGACGGGTGCATCAGAATTTGATTGTAACTAGAGAAGGCGTTCATGAAGCTGAGCATTTGATGGCCGGCCATGGCGTCAACGAGCAGATCTATGCGAGGAAGGGGATAACTGTCTTTGGGGCAAGCTCGGTTAAGGTCTGAATAGTCGACACAGAGTCGTCATTTACCGTTGTTTTTACGAACCAAGACCACATTTGGCAGCCATCTGGGGTAGTCCACATTTTTGATAAACTGTGCCTCAAGGAGCTTATCTACTTCGGAGGCGATAAGGGTGTTACGCTCTGGGTGAAAGATGCGCTGTTTTTGGTGGAAGGGTCAGAAATGAGACACAATGCTGAGACAATGGGTTATGAAGGGGGGGTCAATACCCGACATGTCGGAGTGGGTCCAGGAAAATACATCGTTGTGCTCAATCAAGAGGGCAGTAAGATCGGCCTTTGCTTGGAAGGATAGTTGGCTGTCGATTTTGGCAATTTTTGCCAGGGTGGTAGGGTCAATGGGGACCTCAACGAGCTCTTCCACTGGTTCCCCTCTGACCAGCTCGTTCTCGTCTCTGACGTCGAGCCCTTCAATGATCATAGCCTCCTTTAGCTTGACCTCTTTAATTGAGACGACGTAACATTCCCTGGCTACGATTTGCTCTTCTCTTACTGTGCCGACTCCCAGGTCAGTAGGGAACTTGACGGCAAGATGGAAAGTGGATGTGATAGCTTGGAAAGCATTTAAAGCGGTACGGCCAAGGATGATGTTGTAGGTAGAGGGGCAGTCGACGACGAGGAAGGTGAGTAACGTTGTGGTCTGCCGTAGGTATTCCCGGATTGTGATGGGAAGATCGATGAAGCCGATGGAGGTCACTCGATCTCCAGTGAAATCGACTAATGGGGTTTGGAGAGGGGACAGACTTTCTTTCCCGATCTTGAGTTGGCGTAAGTAATTTAGGAAGATGATGCCTGAAGAATTGCCGTTGTCGACGAGAACCCGTCTGACCTTGTAATTGGAGAGGAAGGCAGAAATGACGAGAGGGTCGTCATGGGGGTAACGGATGCCTGTGCAGTCGGCGTACGTAAAGGTGATAGGCTCCGTCCACTGCTTGGGCTGTTTGGTGGGTTAGTCCAATGTGGCAACTTCTTTGTCTGAGCCCTGCCTTATTTTTTTGAGTTCTGCCCGCTGAGCCGAGCGGGATGGTCCTGTACAAGCAAGCCTGCCGGAAATAACTCTGTTTTCTCCAACAGGTGGGGCGGGGTTACCTTGTGCCCGAGGTTGCTGTGGAGGGCGATCATGATCTTGGTTAGGTTGTGCTGGTTGCCGAGGAGGGGTACGCCGGCGGTTGTTTCTGATGGGTTCGGTCTTCTGCCTCTGTTGAGGGTGAGTTTCTGTGAATCGACTGAGACGTCCTTGACGTATCAAGCCCTCGACCTGATCTTTGAGGTTAGCACACTCCTCGGTATTATGGCCGTGGTCCTGGTGGAAACGGTAGTATTTGGACTGGTCTCGCCGATTGGAAGGAGACCGTGATGGTTGGGGCCATTTTAGGAGGTAGTCTCGTTGGATCTGATTGAGGACTTGTTCTATGAGGGAATTGAGGGGTGTGTACCGTTCGAACCAGCCAGGCGGTCGGGTTGGCGCTGACCGGTCGGCTCGTGGGGGTCGGTCGACATACTGAGGTGTTTGGTTGTACTTGGTGTTTCTAGTTTCCGAGTCCTTTCTCTTTTCTCTGGGGGTCGGGTTTTTGGCTGTAGGGTCTTGGCAAGCGGTTAGGGAATCTTCGGCGTTCATGTATTTTTGGGATTTGGAAAGTAGGGTTGCCATGGAGGTCAGGGGATTTTTGGAGAGGGAGAAGAGAAAATCAGATGATCGTAGGCCGGCCATGAACGTTGTGAGGATGACCTTGTCATCGTTTTCCGCCACCTGTAGGGCTTCGGTGTTGAAGCGGGTGACAAAGCTGCGCAGTGACTCCCCTTCAGTCTGACGGATGTTGAGGAGCTGGGTTGTCGGACACCGCTGGCGCTGGGCCCCAATGAAATGGCTGAGAAAGGAGTCACTGAGGTGCTGGAAAATGGAAACAGAGTCTACTGGCAGTTGACTAAACCAGAGTCGGGCCGACCCCTTGAGTGTTACGGGGAAAGCCCGACACATGATTTCATCGGGGAATGCATGGAGGATCATAAGGGTTCTGTATGTCTCCAAGTGATTGACTGGGTTCGATGTACCGTCGAAAGAATCGATCATGGGCATTTTAAACTTAAGGGGTAGAGGTTTGTCCCTGATGGAGGCAACAAATAGGGAGTTGGCTGTGGTAGATGGTTTATGCTGTATGTTCTACATGACTCCTTGGAGCTGGAGCTTCATGGCTTAGAGTTTTGCATCCCAAAGAGGAATGTTGTCACCACCAGAAGGCAGCGGGGGCTGGACGCTATTGGCCTCTCCTTCAGGGGTTGGTGCCGGGACCGATGGATGCGGGGCCCGGGGTGGTCGATTTATATCTGGGAGAGGGGGCCGCAAGCCTTCCAAGTTGGGTGGATAGGGCTGCTGGATAGTATGCCTCGGGGCTCGTTCTTGGTTGGGTGGAATATCTGGAGGTGGTGAAGGAGGCATGGGAAGGTTTCTTTGGAGTAGATCATTAATCAAAGCTTGGTTTTGCTCGACCAGGCGGTTAATGCTGTTGGTGAGCTCGGTAAAATACTGCGATGGGTTGTTAGGATTGGGAGGGTCGGCTTGGTGGTCGACAACATTGTGGTGAGAAGCCATAGATCTAGTTGTGACCATCCACCTTCGCAGGTGGTAAGAAGGGGTTATTGGGAAAGGGTCTCCGACGACAATGAGCACAACTACCGCATGGAGCAAAAGATTCCCACAGACGGCGCCAACTAATGATACAGTGTGTTGTAGATGGAACGGGTCGAACTAGTCCACGCTTCAAGAACCAACGTCCGAATGACCAAGCCCACCAGAAGACCTGCACAAGAGTTCAACGAGAAACGGGGAGTCCCCCAGGGAACCCTCCGACGAGCAAGTTAGAAAGAGAAGTGAAATGTGGAGATAGATTAGAGATAAAAAAACTTAATCTTCTTCTTGTCTTCGACATCTGCTTATATCCTCTGGTAATCATTTCGTTGTCCCTTCCGACCTGTCGTCATGGCCGAAAGTCTATGCTCTAGCTTGCCTTGTTCATAGTGAGGTCGATCTGTCTCGATGGGGAGGGCTTATCGCAATAAATGCTATAAGGACCTTCATTAATGGCTGATGTGCAGTGCAATAACTTTGCAGGATCTTTGTCTACTTATGTAGCTTGTTCTTCACTTGCCACGTGTCTAGGTGTCATTGGTTCTTGATGTCATGCTGAGCTCCAGCAACGTTGGGCTTTAGTATTTGAATTATGTATTAGGCCCTAAGTGGTGGGTTATAACCTTTATGGACTTGCCCATGTCATAATTTATCCTCTTTTCTTTTTTTTTTTCTTAATTGGATTAATTATACAAAATGGCCCTCAAAGTATGTTTCTTGTGTTATTTAGCTCATAGCCTATAAATTTTTGTCACTAAATATGGTCCCTGCCTCTGTGTCCGTTTACAATTGCTAAAGACAGTAAGGACATTTTTATCGAACCACCTATGACACATAAACAAGTTAGGAACTAAATTGACACAATTAAAAATATTAGGTACCAAAATGAAACAAATCACATACTTTGGAAATTATTTTTTATTTTTTTATTTTATCATTTTGCTTATTTTTAAATGTGGTTTAACAAAAGTGTTCTTACTTTCATTATCAATTCTAGGCTGAAATGAATGTAGGAACCATTTAGTAACAAAATTAATACGTTGAAGATCAAATTAACACATTTGAAACATTGGAGACTAAAATAGTACAAGGAGCAAATGTGACAATGTTTTAGCCTTGTAAAAAAATAAATCATGAATTTTAAATTTTGTCAATTTAAATCATAATTTTTGATTTATTTTAAATGTAAAGTATTCACCTATTTTCATTAAATAAATCCTATGAAAAAAGAATATTTTATCATTAAACTCAATATAAGTATATATAAAATATTTAAAATATCCTTTACATTGAGTTTAATGACTCAAAATACCGATTTTTCTATATGAAAATGGACAAATGATTTAAACTGAAAATAAATCAAAGTTTAGGGTTTAAATTGGTAAAATTAGAAACTCAGGGTTTATTTTGTTACAAGGTTCAAAACTTGAAATTTTTTTTTTTGGGGGGGGGGGTTGTAATTTCTCCAATTGTAATAACCATTTTTATTTTGAAAAGACAAATCAAAAGTTTAGAGTTTAAATTGACAAAATTAAAAATTTATGGTTCATTTTGTTATAAGGATCAAACTTTTTTTGTAATTTTCCCTAAATAATTTTACATTTTATTTTTTAATTTTTAATTTTTAGGTTAAAATACAAATACACTCCATTAGGTTTTCTTAAAATATGGATTGCCCATATAGTTTTGAAAATTACAAATACCTTATTGTCAAAAAATTTATGTAAAAAAATTAAGTTTTGAAAATTACAAATACCTTATTGTCAAAAAATTTATGTAAAAAAATTAATAAAAAATAAAATTTCTAACTATTCTTCTATATAATGATAAAATTATTTGAATCATTAATTAAAATATATTTCTGACATCATTAAAAATTGTTAATTGACATGATAATTTATTAATAAAATTAGTCATTTGTTATGCGATTAGAAACTTATGGAGAGATGTATTTTAAAATTTTCATAAAACTACCCCCTTGTTTGGTTTTTTTTTTAGAATTTTTTTTTTGAAAAAAATGAAACTAATTTGATAAAAATAGATATCAAAAAAATATTTTTAGCCTCTCAAAAGATAAAAATAATATAAAAATAATTACTAGTTTTTATTTCTTTCATTAAATTAATTTTTAATTTTTTACAAAAAAATTTTGAAACAAGTTTTAAAAAAACCAAACGAAATATAATTATTGATTGAAAGATAGATCGTTTATACAACATAATAGAAGAGGTCACTTAAAATCCAATTATGATATTATGTTAAAAGATCTAACTCAAAACTAATTAGTAGTGAACAAAAAAAATTCTTTCATTATATTAATCAAAATTGAATAATGAGGGAAAAATTGAAGTCTAACCTTTAAATAGACTTCAGGAATGTATTTTTAATTTTTCCTAATTTTTTGAAAGTCAATTTTGTCATCATGGGTTTGGACTTTAGTACGGTCAATAGCTGGATTAAGGATAAATTATAAATAATTTTTTAAGTTGGTTTATTGTGGTTTAAAAAATTATAAATATATTTTTATTAGAATTTTTTATTGAATAAAATTAATTAAAAAATAAAATTCATGATTGCTTTCTTATAAAATAATAAAATTATCTAAATTATTAATTGAAACATATTTTTAATATCATCAAAAACTGTTAATTAATTTGATAATTTATTAATAAAAATGACGATTTATTATGAAATTAGAAATTTCAGAGTATAAAATATAATTTTTAAAACTATAAAAGTAATTTATATTTTAATCAAATTTTAAAAACGCATTTATAATTTACCCATAGATTGGATAGGACCATCGGAGAAGATGTCTCGTCTACATTGCATTATTTGAGGTGTTTCAAGGAATAATTGGTTACACATAGAAGAATCCTCAAAGGCTATGGTTGGCATCTTTTTCTTGGGTTAAAATAGTCATAAAAGGGTAAAATAAGTTAAAAAGATAATAAAATAAAATATTATATTCAAATTATAATTATTTTATTTTTTCTCTTATAAAAGTCTAAAAAGTTAAAAAGTTTATCCCAAATAAAACTTTTTAGCCCCAAATTAAAATAGTCAAAAAATTAAAAAATTAATCCGCATCCCAAACGAAAGCTTAAGCTAATACAATTGTCCATCAAGTTAATTGAAAGAGTATAAATTTTAAAATAATAATAACAATAATAAATGTTATAAATCTCAAAGATTTTGTTAAAATTTTTACCAAATATCTCACAATCCACTGGATGTAGGTCTCATACCCATATGAAATATTTGATAAAAATTTTGATAAAACTTTTAAAATCTCTAATATTACTTATAATAATAATAATAATAATAATAATAATAATAATAATAATTTGTACAAAATAATGTTTCATATATATATTCATTGATTTCAAATGAAAAACACTCATTGAAATAGTTTATTATTTTAAGAATGACGTTGTCGCACCTCCTCTACATTTAAAAAAATTAAAAAATTAAAAAAGTAAATTACAAATAAAATAAAATAAAATAAAAATTTGCTAAGGGTAAAAGTAATGTGCGGTTGATGGCATGCCCTCGTGAAACAGTTACATAAATGGAGATAGCAGCAAGGAAGCAGTTTTGTGGTCATATCGACCGCGGCGGTGGTCCACGATGGATCTAAATGTTCTGTCATTTTTTACCTATGAGGCTGTGAATGAGCCTGAGCATTAGGTAATTCTTATTTATTTTGAAATTTTAATAAATTTTAAAATATATTTAAATTTGACTTATTTATATAATGAGTCAATCTTAAACACATCAAACGTCAATCTTAATTAATTTAATTTTTTATAGTATATAAACTTATCGAATCGAATAGTAAGTTGTTTAAATTTGACTAATAAAATTAATAGGTTTTAAAATTTGTTGAATAACAAATCAATTTTAAATTAGTTTTTAACAAGTCAAATATAAATCCAACTCGAGTAGTTTGGTATGGTTCCGTTTTCTGTAATGATTTTCTAGGATTTTTTTTTGTAGATTAAGATCACCAATAGATCCTTATTTATTTTGAAATTTTAATAAATTTTAAAATATATTTAAATTTGACTTATTTATATAATAAGTCAATCTTAAACACATCAAACGTCAATCTTAATTAATTTAATTTTTTATAATATATAAATTTATCGAATCGAATAGTAAGTTGTTTAAATTTGACTTATAAAATTAATAAGTTTTAAAATTTGTTGAATAACAAATCAATTTTAAATTAGTTTTTAACAAGTCAAATATAAATCCAATTCGGGTAGTTTGGTGTGGTTCCGTTTTCTGCAATGATTTTCTAGGATTTTTTTTGTAGATTAAAATCACCAATAGATCTTAAAATTTAGACTTAATTCTTATATAATCTTATTGAAAATAAGTTCTACTAGAATTATCGTTAAAAATAATTTTCTGTTAGAATTGTTTTACACATATACTAAAAATTGACAATTAATGACTTTTTTGTCATGATTTTTATAAATTGTTGCTAAAATTTATAATTAGTGATATTTTTCTGGATAGAATTTTTCAAACTATCACTGAAATTGAAAAATTAGTAATATTTTTTGTGACAATTTTTTTAAATTGTCATTAAAACTTATAATTAGTGACATTTTTTGTGATAAAATATTTAAACTGTCGCCAAAAATTAACAGTTGGTGATTTTTTTTAAGAATGTACAATGAAAAATGTCATTAATTATCATAAGATCTATTGGGCAATAAGTCCACTTAGTAGGACCTACACATAAGTCCATTTTTTTTTTATCACACTAAGAAACATCAATAAAATATAGAGATAATTATTGAAAAGTCCAATTTAAGGAGGGTCTAAGGCATTAGTTCTAATGGATATTTTTTATTAGTGAAAGGTCCACTATTTGTGAAATAGTTTGGTGAGAAGTTTTTTTGTTTATTTTGAAGAATATTTTGCCCTCGTTTGGCATGAAGATTTTTTGGGCTAAAAGCTAAAATAACCATGAAAAGACAAAATAAGTCAAAAAATTGATAAGACAAAATGCCACATTCAAATCATAATCATTTCATTCTTTTCTCACAAAAGTCAAAAAAATAAAAAAAAATTTTTTTATCATAAACGAGGCTTTTTAGCCCCAAGCTAAAATAATTAAAAAGCCAAAAAGTCAACACACATCTCAAATGAAGCTTTTGTTTCTAATTTTACCCTTCAATTTATCTGTTGACTTTTTTTTTACTATCTATTCAAATTTAAATATATGTTTAAATTTATATCTATCCGTTCAAATTATTTTTTATCTGTTCAAATTTTGTTGACTATTTATTCAAATTTATATCTATCTGTTGCATTTTTTTCCTTATCTATTCAATTTTTTCCCTATATGTACAAGTTATGTAGGTTTATCTTTTTGTTTGTTCAAAAACTGTGGATTTCTCTCTGTTATTATCTGTTGAAACAATATCTGTTAAAATATGTGTTTATTTTTTATTATCTGTCCAAAAAATTTCCTTTATCTATTTAATTTTCCTCTTATCTGTCCAAAATCTTTAAAATTTCTCTATATTTGCATACCAAGCCCCTATAGGTTTAAATTTTGAACAGATCTATCCTATTATCTATTCAAAACAAATCAGTCATTTTTGATAAAAATAGATATCAAAAATATAGTTTTAAATTAAAAAAAATATTTTTAGCCTCTCAAAAGATAAGATAATATAAAATAATTTATTTTATTTTATTTTATTTTATTTATTTCTTTCATTAAATTAATTTTAAATTTTTTAGAAAAAAAATTTGAAACAAGTTTTAGAAAAACCAAACAAAATATAATTATTGATTGAGAGATAGACCGTTTATACTATATAATATAAGAAGTCACTCACGATCTAATTTTGATACTATGTTAACTCAAAACTAATTAATAATGAACAAAAAAATTCTTACATTATATTAATTGATAATGTAAATGACGGCGTGAATTTAAGTCTTTAAATAAACTTCAAAAATGTGTTTCTAATTTTTCCTAATTTTTTAACAGTCAATTTTGTCATCATGGGTTTGGACTTTGAAAAATGCGATAAATCTCAAATTTTTTATCAAATGAATAATTAAATGACTCATATAAGGTGAACATTTGATTATTTATTTAATAAATAATTTTATATCTCTAATATCATCCTTAGACTTTAGTGCGGTCAATAGTTGGATTGGAATAGGAGAAGATGTCTGGTCTACACTGCATTAAATGATTGGTTACATGTAAAAGAGTCCTCCGATTCTCATGCTAATACAATTGTCCATCATGTTAATTGAAAGAGTCAATCGTATACAAATTTTAAAATAATAATAATAATAATTTGTACAAAATGATGTTTTATATATATATATATATATATATTTATTAATTTCAAATGAAAAACACTCATTGAAATAGTTTATTATTTTGAAAATGACGTCACACCTACTTTTCATCTTAAAAAACATATATTAAAAGAAAAAGTAAATTAAAAAAAAAAAAATTGCTAAGGGTAAAAGTAGTGGTGTGGTTGATGGCATGCCCTCGTGAAACAGTTACATAGATGGAGATAGCTGCAAGGAAGAAGTTTTGTGGACATATGGACCGCGGCGGTGGTTCACGAGGGATCTAAATTCTCTATCATTTTTTTTCCTGTGAGGCTGTGAACGAGCCCGTGTATTAGGTAAATCACATTCATTTTGAAAATTTAATGATTTTTAAAATATATTTAAATTTTTACATAATGTGGTCTCATTTGAGAATATACTATTTTAGTAATTTTTTAATTTTTTAGTTAAAATATGAGGTAAAAAAAATAGTATGTTTGGGATAACTTTTTGATTTTTTTATAAAAAATGTGCAAAAAATAGAGAAAAGAAATTTTTTGACTTTTTCTTTTAGGTATAATTTGTTAAATTTTTAACTTTTTTAATGACTTTTTGACTTTTAAATTAACGAGACCTGAGTCGATCTTGAACAAATCAAAGGCAAGTCAAGCTTGATTAATTTAATTTTTTATAATATATAAACTTATTGAATCGAATAACAAGTTGTTTAAATTTGACTTGAAAACTTAACAAGTTTTAAAATGTGTCGAATAACAAATCAATCTTATACAAGTTTTTAACGAGCTGAATACGAATCCAACTTGAGTAGTTTGGTTTATTTGAGAGTTCTATTTTTTGCAATGATTTTCTTGGGTTTTTTTTTTTTTTTAAACTACCAATAAGTGTTAATAGTTGGATGTAATTCCTATCAAATCCTATTGAAAATAAGTCATACTACAATCGTCGCTAAAAATAATTTTTGTGAGAATTTTTTTACATTATGTTAAAAATTGACAATTTGTGACTTTTTTTTTTGTCATGATTTTTATAAACTATCACAAAAATTTATAATTAGTGCTTTTTTTTTTGTAAAAAAAAATTCAAACTGTCGTCGAAAGTTGAAAATTAGCGACATTTTTTTGTGACAATTTTTTTAAATTGTTACTAAAACTTATAATTAGTGACATTTTTGTAATAAAATTTTTAAACTGTCGCTAAAAATTAACAATTAGTGACTTTTTTAATAGTGTATGATGAAAAATTCATTAATTATTATGGAATTTATTAGACAATAAGTCTACTTAATAGGACCTACACATAAGTCTCCCCTCCACCTTTTTTTCCCCTTTTTTTTTTTTTTTTTTAATTTTTATATCATAGTAAGAAACATCAATAAAATATAGAAATAATTGTTGAAAAGTTCAACTTACGGAGGCTCTAAGGCATTGGACCCAGTAGATTTTTTTTTTTATTAGTGAGAGGGACACTATTTGCGAAATAGTTTGATGAGAAGCCTTTTTGTTTATTTTGAAGAATATTTTACCCTCGTTTGACATGAAGATTTTTGGGGCTAAAAGGCTAAAATAGCCACAAAAAGATAAAATAGGTTAAAAAGTCAATAAGACAAAATGTCACATTCAAACCATAATCATTTTATTTTTTCTCTCACAAAAGATTTTTAAAAAAAAAAAGAAGAAGAAAAAAGTTCGTCCTAAATGAGGCTTTTTAGCCCCAAGCTACAATAATCAAAAAGCCAAAAAGCCAACACACATCCCAAACAAAGCCTTTGTATCCAATTTTATCCTCTAATTTATTTGTCGACTTTTTTTTACTATCTATTCAAATTTATATCTATCTGTTCAAATTATTTTCTATTTGTTTAAATTTTTTTGACTATTTGTTCAAATTTATATCTATCTGTTGATTTTTTTTCCTTATCTATTCAATTTTTTTTCCTGCCTGTTCAAATTCTGTGGGTTTCTCTCTCTATCTATTCAAATTCTATGGGTTTCTCTTTGTTCTTCTCTCTTAAAAAAATATCTGTTAAAAAATGTGTTTATTTTTTATTATTTATCCAAATTTTTTTCCTTTATCTATTTAATTTTGACCTTATTTTAATTTTTTCCTTATTCGTCCAAAATCTCAAAATTTCTCCATATTTGCATACCAAGCCCCTATATGTTCAAATTTTGAACATATATATCCTATTATCTATTCAAAACAAATCTATCACTTTTGTTAAATATTTTTATTTTTTATTTTGTTGCAATCTGTTTTTTTTTTTTTTATCATTAACATCATCATCATTAACGACAATAACAACAACAAAAAGAACCCCTAAATTATAAACATATAGATCTGGAGTGAGAGACAAATAGTAAATAATAACAACAACAAAAACCCTAAAATAATCCTGATCATCGGAGCCCAAACTCTTTACAAGTTTCTCATCTTCAAGGTTGCACAAAATCCCTAACCTCGTCATCACCATTTCCACATCTTCTCTGCACAGATGCTCATTTTCAATCTTCTTAGTACTAGAACAAGCCAGTTGGTTGTAGTTCGACAACTCAAAATCCTGAATCTTATTCTTCACCGCTTGAAATATATATCAAATATATATATTTGGACAGATTATACAAACACAACATCAAATACACATACATGTATATATATATATAGAGAGAGATGTATTGAAGCTTTAAACCCTTCAATCTAAGATTTTCAATCTTGTGTAGGCCTACGGTGGTTAGATCTTCTCGGATCCAGCAGATCCACTAGCAGAGGAGGAGGAGGATGTGGTGGTACAGCGGTAGTGGTGCGGATCCACTACAAGACTGTCATGACCTGAACCCGCGCCTATGGGTTAAGGACATAATCGGCCAATAATCATGAGATTATTGACGGCCTCAGACCAAGTGAAATGCATTTCAACAGAGTAAAGGGGCCAAAACGGAAGCAATTTAAAACTTTGTCCATAGAGTTGTGCTTATATGGCATAACAAAATCATTCCAAAAGTATTCTATAATAACTCACACAAAGGAAGTTAACACATAAGCTTTACATAACAGGATCATTCAGGTCATAGTCAACCAACCAAAAGCTTATATACAAAGGTGATCCAAAGTTCTCGCCAACATAGCAAAATGTAACAATATAACAAAAGGGCGAAAACAAGTTTCATGCGTGAAGACGTATGGGTTGACTCCTCAAAACTTGACTGTCTCTCGCATACTTCACTGAAGCTGGGTTTGGACATCTCTTGGCTCACCTACAGGCACATGAATGAGAGTGAGCGAAAGCCTAGTGAATAATATCAATTAAAGAAGGTACATGAATGGAATTCGAAACAAATGCATCAGACGGCCTTAGGCCCAATTTATGTTTCCATCCAATGTATCAAGTGACTACAGATTCAGACGTATCAAACGGCCTTGGGCCCAATTCATTCATGTCCGATGGTCTTTGGCCCAATCATTAATATCCAACGGCCTTTGGCCCAAATCATTAATATCCGACAGCTTTTGGCCCAATCATTTATGTCCAACGACCTTTGGCCCAATCGTTCATATCCAATGGCCTTTGGCTCATTTATTTATATCAAACGGCCTTTGGCCCAATCATTCATATCCAACGGCCTTTGGCCTATTTATTCATATCAAACGGCCTATGGCCCAATCATTTGGCATAACGAACATTTGTCCATAATTCGAATTAGCAAACTTACGAAATTCAAATAAGAGTAAGTAATTGGACAATAGTATATTTCAAATATCTTTACTAAGATATTACTCACAGTGATCCGCTAGATGATTTGCCCTTGTGCTCGATCCTATACATTTCATAGACATAATGGTCACAAGCAATTCAATCCGTTCGAAATTCATATATTCTTCTTAGGCCTTTTCCATATCTTCTTAATCCATTCACAATACCCAATGCATGTCTAAGAGTGCTGAGGAATGAAAAAGAACGGAAAACGAAACACGAAACCATTTTTCAAAATTTCTAAAACAGGGCTCCCCGCTCGAGCGCAGATTTTGCCTCTCGAGCGGACCCCTTTTGTCTGCAAAAGTACTGGTTACTTCATATTTACGTTTGAGCGTGACCCTGGACACTCGAGCTGAGAGTTGAAATAATGTGACTTACGCTCGAGCGTGACTCTTCTCACTCGAGCGAACATCCATGTCTGCAAAAGTTCTGGAAACTAACATTTTACGCTCGAGCGGCGTATTCCCCGCTCGAGTGGGCTTAACGAATTCTGGGTTTTCCAGAATTCTATTTGAAGTTCAAATCAAAATCCTAATGGTCCAATTCATGCATAAGACATTCAAATATGTAGGTACACTCCCAAAACATACATTTGAAGATAATTTGTAACCATAGCTTAAAATTCCATGGGTTTAACAACTTTCAAACCATAAATTATATATCTATATATACACAAATCATGATTGTATTTAGCATGAACAAGTTTTAAAGCTTGAAATTAAGCTCCAATACATGGAAAATTCTTGCATGCATGTATCAAACAACCCTCAAAACAACATAATCAACATGTTTTACCTTTAAACATGCAAAATTATGGTCAATCCTTACATGCATGCATCCAATGATCTCAAGTTTATCAAGCTTAGCTTAATTCATGTATTTAACTCTATATACAACTCAAATCACACTTTTTGATCACAATCTAACTTTGATTCCACAAAATTACAAACTCAAATTTATGAATTCACTCACCTAGGAGCTCCAATCTTCACAAAGTATAGTTAATTCTTGAGTTTAGCCCCCAATTCTCAAGCTTTGAGCCAAATTGCATAATTCTCCCTCTTCCTCACTCTAGGAACAGCCCCCCTCTCTCACTAGAGTGTAATTCAAATTTTGGGCTCATAGCAAGATGTATATAAGTGTAAGTTGGCCTATTTATAGGCTCTCTTAATCAAATTTGATTATGATTAATTAATAGTGTTTAATTCAATCAGTTTAACTAATTAATTCATTCCGAATTAGTTTTCAATTAAATTTTACCATAGGCTCTAAAAATTACGCCAATTACGATGGCGTAGTCAATTTCGATTTCTGTGGCCGATAAGGCCTTCAATTTCCAGTTCATGACAGTAAGTTGAACAGATTTTCCTATGGTGAACAGATAGAAGTTCAAAATCACATATAATCATATAAACGACATCCAAAATCATATTAAATACATAATCACAATCATAATTAAGATTAATTAGCATAATACGGAATAGGGTTATCACAAAGATCGTTTGATCTCATTCCCTTTGGAGATTTCAATGTCGTCGTTGTTCTTTGGCGGCAGATGTGGATGAAGTGGTGAAAGCCATGTTTAGATCTGTGACCCCATTGTTGCCACCATCATCGACGGTCTTGGCTAGGGAATTCCATTGAATCAATGGTGAGAAAGTCCCAGAGAATGTCATCGGTGGCAAAATCGAACCCTTTCTTATAGCAAAGTTGTTACGATCTGATGATTCAAAAGCTATGCTTAGAGTTCGAAAACGATGTTGGTGTTTAGGAGAGAAAGAGAGAGAGATAGAGAGAGAGAGAGAGAGAGAGAGAGAGAGAGAGAGAAGGAGATCGGCAATTGAAAAAGGCGGAGAAGGGAGATCATCGGAGGACATCGGCAGAGCGATGAGTGAGAGAAAGAGGAAAAGAGACGAGCGGTTTGGTTGGGTTAGCCCTGACTCAAACCAGTAAACGGAGGATTTAACTTAGACCCTGACTCCACGGAATGAAACTTAAGTAGCCCGGCCCGGGCTTTAGATCTAATTCCGAACTAAGACACCTAAGGCACCGTTCCGTCATGTTCTAGCAGGAGCGCACTGGAGCAACGGATTGATAGTTTGGTCCCGCTTACTTCGACACTGGTCCCGGAGATGGTGAATAGACAGATGCTTTACCGAGGTCAGGGGTTCCAGGAAATGGGGAGTTTATTCCCGCTTTTGAGCTTTCTGGTTCTCTTATCTTCCCTCCAATGGGGAACACACAGAGGAATATTTGGATGGTTCGTCCCCACCGGACAGGTGTTCATTCGCCCCTTCGAACGGATTCAAAAGAAAGAGAAGACGCCCACCAACTCGTACTTTCTCCCTTCTGAGCCCTCATCGGGTGACGGAAACAAGGACTTGGGTTACGGGAGTTCTTCTGCTGTTTATGCCCTGGGTCCGGTCCCAAGCACTGGATATGAGGATGGCAAAGAGTGAGATGGATCGGCACCAGACGTTGGATCATTGCCATCAGAGGGTCACCTAACCTATGAGAAGTGAAGGGACACCTGGTTTCGCTTTCGGGTCTGATAGAGAGCATTGCTTCAATAAGTATTAACAACCCCTCAAATGATGGAGATTCAGACTTCGATTGGGGAGGGATTGGAATCATTCATTGGTGTCAGCAAGGAGGACAGGCGCTTAGCTTCCCTTTGCACCGAAATGGCTTATTCCGAACCCTTGCTTGGGCTTTCATGACCCGCTAGAGAGGATGTGGTTGGCCTTAGTGATGAGTAATTTAATATTTTAAACTTTAAAATAATATAATTTTTTATCTAAATGTCAGTTTTTAATAAAATTAGTACTTTTAGAATTTGCTCATCAAGATCTATCAAACAAGATGCAGATTGACTATTAAATTCTTAAAAATAAATAAATTACTGTCAAAATTGACGTAAATAGTAGCATGTTACTTTGTTTTACAGTAAAATGTTACTCTGGTTGATAGTAAGATTTTATTATCAGTTCTGAACAGAGCATCAGCAACAAAAAAAAAAGTAAGAGCCTCCCTGCATGGAGACTCACACTACTTTTAGAAATTAAGACCCATACTCATAGAATACTGAATTGCAGCTTCAAAAACCCTCTTTGTGCTAATCGAAACTGACACATCAGTAGCAGAAGAAGCCCCGGAATCAACTGAATTTGGTCATTACTTTACTATCATTCTTGAACACATATTTTGCTTAGTTAATATGAGTTTTTCCTATCTTCAACACATATCACCTTCACTCAAACTCACAAAAGACTTACACAACGCAATACCAATTCAAAATCTGCAATGTCAAACCCTAATTGAGATTGAATTAATATATTCTATATATCAAAATGCAAATTCAACAATTTCTCGATCCAGAAAATACAAAAAGCATCATGAATTTTAACCATTAATCTTTAACATAAAGAATCAATTTCTTTGGTGTTGAAAAGCGTCGAGTTGGATCGAAATTGAAGAACATATGAGTCCAAAAGTAAGATACTGCATAGATACAAAGTGTCCAATACACCGTTCGAAGCTTAGCTTCTTCAATTAGATCTCGTAAGGCCTTTGACGACTTCATTGTCTCAACAACCTCCAATTTCCTTTCAAAAACCACCAAACAGGCACGATTTTGAATCGAATTTTAATCTTTCAACACCAAAGAAATTGAAGGAAAGAATGTTTTGTTGGTCGTCGCTGAAATATAAATCTAAGGCAAGATTGTCCTTCATGAAGAAAAAGAAGAAAAAAATATTAATTTGTCTTTCGTGAAAAACATGCTTCCTGTTTAGGGGATTTAGGAAGTAAAATATTTTGAATTGTCCTTTATACATTAACATGTTGGGCCTAGGGGGTTTTTGCCAAATTACCCAAAAAAATCTCAAAGTTTGAGTCTTATAACAAAATAAATCATAATTTTTTTATTTTATCAATTCAAATTCTAAAATTTTGATTTGTTTTCAATTTAAACTGACTATTCACCTATTTTTGTTAAGTAAAATTATCGGAAAAAATGTATTTTAGTCAATAAACTCAATAAAAACATGTATTTTAGACATTTTTCATACACCAACATTAAGTTTAAGATTTGCTTAAAATACAGATTACTCATTGTAATTTGAAAAATTACAAATACCCCCGTTATTAGAATTTTTTTTAACATAATTAATTAAAAAAATGAAATTCGTAATTGCTCTCCTATACAATAATAAAATTATCTAAATTACTAATTGAAACATATTTTTAACATCATTAAAAACTGTTAATTGAGTTGATGATTTATTAATAAAATGGGTGATTTGTTATGAAATTAAAAACCTTAGGAAGTGGAATATAATTTTCAAAACTACAGAGGGTGATTCGTATTTTAATCAAATCTTAGAGTGTGTATTTGTAATTTATTCTAAATTTATTCATAATAATGTGACAAAAGAGCTTTGGTATTTAACTCTATAAACCGACTAATCTCAGGGACCAATCGCACCGTTTACCAGTAATGGATTCAATTAATGTCGAGACAACATATAAACTTATCTTAAAAAATTATTTGCACTCAAGATTTTAAACTTGAGACCAAGTCAACCCTTTTGGGGTTGATCTTTTGGGGTTGATGTGACAAAGGAATTGAGTTGTCTATCCTTTGAATATATAACAAATTAAAAGATATACCTATTATACTATATATTGTGGGCCAAAATAAAAAGTTTTTTAAAAGTATTTCAAACATTTTTCGTAGAATTAACTTCATAATTTAACCACATAGAAGATCTGAATCAATTATACGTGTGAAGCTGATATATCCTTCAAAGTCACAGAAAACAAAAATGTGAATTTTCCACAGGACTGGTTAATTCTTGTTCTTGTCCCATTCAACAAGGACAAATCAGTCCTTCCACTTTCTTTCGCGTTATGAGTGTGAAAGCTATAAAAATGGCCTATAAAAATCAAGAGAGAGAGAGGAACAGAGAAAGAAGAGAGAGAGAGAGAATGGTCAAAGTAAGAGTTTATTGTTAACCAAAGAAACAAGAAAAAAGAAACAAGAAAGGGAATTAAGAAATTTAAAGAAAGTTCCCACCTATTCTATTCCTCTCTATTCCTCTCTTTCAAACTTCCCATAAAGACATTTATATAGTTGTCTTACCCATTCCCTATTCCTCATTCTCTCTCTCTAAACAATCAAAGAGATGAGTGATAATGGAATTGTAGAGAAAGCTCTTAGCTGCCTGGGTAAAGGGTTTGATATAACATCTGATTTTAGACAAAAATACCACAAGGGAAAAGATAGATTAGTTTTGCTAAGTGAAACAGAAACAAGAGAGCTTGTGGTACCGGGTTTCGGAACCTACAAGGATGTCTCTGTCGACATAAAATGCGACAAAGGTGATCGAACTCGATTCCAATCCGACATCCTCGACTTCAACCAGGTTTCTTTTTCTTCTCCATTTTCATCGTTGTTGTTGCCATTGATTGTTTTTTATTATACATAACAAAGATGTTATCTGTCATTTTTTTTTGTGTGTGTGTGTGTGTTTGTGTATATTCTTGAAATTTGTTTCTTGTATAGAAATGATTATGAAGGGAGAAAAATGGAAGAGAATAAAATCTTGATATATAATTTAAGTTCTAATACTTTGTTTGGTAGAAAAGAAATGAGAGGATTACGGTTGGTAAGAAAAGAAAAAATGAGTGATTTGTTATTATTTAATTAGGATGAAAAAGAACTATAAGAGGACAGCTATGTTATTTTTTTTTTCTTTATTTTATATTTAAATGGGTAATTGAGATATTATGAAATTCTATGTATAATAACTTCTTATTTTTTTTATTTTAAGTGGTAAGCGAAAATAATATTATTAATGTTATTGGAAAGGTACCCCTATTGCAACTCAAATTACAATAATTTAGTAACTTTGGTTTATTACCAATTCATTTTCATTTTGATAAAAACAATTAAATCTTTTAAGTGATTTATTTTTCTCATAATTTCTCACGTTCATCCAAATAAGACTATATTGTTCACTTTATCTTCATTTCTTTTGTTTTCTCACTAAATTCTTCGGTCCAAATGGACAATAATTGATATAGTGAAAAAAGTTAGTGATATATAAAATATTTATAGACATAAGAGTTATTTTTATTAACTTAAAATTATGAGATAGTATATCGATGCAGATGTCGGAACTTTTCAACCAAAAATCCTCGGTGTCAGGGAAAATTCCTTCCGGTCAATTCAACTCTATGTTTGGTTTCCAGAGCGGATCATGGGCATTTGATGCACAAAAAACCAAATACTTAGCGTTTGATGGTTACTTCATAGTACTCTTCATTGTTCATATTGACCGGTACCCTCTTGTACTCTCCGATGAGGTCCGAAATGCAGTTCCCTCCACTTGGGATCCATGTGCTCTTGCAAGGTAACCCTAAAACAAAAAAAGGTGTCTTTTTTTTTTTTTTTTTTATCATAGAAAAGGTTATATATAAGCAAATTTATTACTCAGAAAGTTTAGTAAGAAATCCGTTTATATATAACATTGTTTTCTACTCATTCTCAATAGTTGTAGATTATAGCATGCTTTAAAATATCATTGTGTGTTTTTGATATTGAAATATCGGTTGCTTGTGGTTGACGATTTTAAAAAATTCACTATTGTAATTCTTAGTACATATCATTGATATTTTTAATATTTTTAAGACATAACCATTACCAAATCCTACTACATATATAATTCATTATTTTTTATTTTAAAATTGATAAGAAGGGATTAGAGAAACAAAAACGCTACATAACACAATAATAATACTCAAATCTAGACGTGGCCCTTGATAACGAAATCTTTATCAAGTAGATTAACTTGTAATCTTCTGATACTCCTATTTAATACCGTGAATTGCTGGCAATTTTGATCTAGAAAAAAAGTAGTACATTTTTAGTGGTTTTAAGTAGGCCATGACATCTTAGGGGCATTGAACTAGTCCACCGAGTTTCATTTTAACCATCTGTAGATACAGTTGAACTCATTTTCCCTGAATTTAATTCAATTCAACAAACTACTTTATTACTACTTCAACAAACTATTTGGTATGTGGTTAGATGTCCCTTTAGCAGCCGTATCTCAGTCCATCGTGACTTGCTGAGCTTTGAATCGGTCAATGGTTGGTGTCGTAATAAAAGATTGTTTCCCAATTTTTTAAGAGTATCACTCAGGTAATGCCACGCTGTTTTTGAGGACTATTTAATAATTTTTCCTCTCACTCAATTGACCATGATAGGCCAAATAAGTTCCACTCAACCCATTACTAATCCAGTGATATATATATATATATATTAGGAAATTATTTTTTAAATACTTATATTTTAATTTTAGTTTTATTTCAATAAGTCTTATTATTTAGACATTTGATCTATTAAATCCTAATTTTCATATTTAAGATATTTTATAAATAATTTTACTGTTACAAATATTTTTTGAACGTTTAGTCATTTGGTAATATGAATCTTCATATGTTACAGTGTGAATATTCACATTGACATGTGAATGTTCATTTGACAATTTAAATATTCACATCATAGAACATTCACACTGTTAATATGAATATATATTATTATTTGAGATATTTTGATAATTATGTTACTTATAAAACTTATTAGAATATAATAAAATAATTTAGAATAAATGAAATATAAATAAGTGGAAAGAGATTTATAAATAAATATTAAAAAAAATTCAAAATTTGAATTATATGTCCTAAATTCACTCCAAATATGGCCCCACAATAAAAACTTAAAATATACACTACTGACCAATTTTTTATGGTAATTTTCTGGGACCATTTCAGTGCGTTGAGTTGGTAATTTGATTATTCCTTTTGAACTAGAGTTTGTAAAAAATACCCAAAAAATAAATAAATAAATTAAAAATAATGAAAAAAATTATCAAATGTCATTGTATTGTCATGCAGTGGTGGGTGCATCGGTTGGTGAATGTAACCTCTAAAGATAGGCAATCTTGACATATTACAAATAAAATAAACAAAATAGAAATTTGGATAAGAGAGGACCAAGTCCAATGTAGAAATCCAAGCGGGTGTGACACCTTAGCTCTCGTTTGGCAATGGACCAAAATGAGATTGGTTACATTTTTAGTCAAAAAAAAAGAAAGAATGAAGGAGTAGTTAAAAAATTAATAAGATAAAATATTACATTCAAATCATAATTATTTTACTTTTTCTCTCATAAAAATTAAAAAAATAAAAAAAGCCTACCTAAACAAACTTTTAAACCTCAAGCTAAAATAACCAAAAAGCGTAAAAGTTAACCCACTTCGCAAATAAAGCCTAATAAGACTTTGGGACATGGGTTTTGAGATTTCAAGTTCCATTCTTTTCGGAGTTAGCCATTTAGGTGATAACATATAGTTGGTAGGACGAACTTTTTAGTCTAAGACGAGCGTTTTAGCCTTTGATAAACCGTACCCAGTGTCAAGTGTGTGGATTTGGATCGCCACATGTGTGCGAATTCATAGCTTACCACCATATGATTGAGTGACTCTGCTATGCAACAATCACCTAAGAGTGACCTCTGAAACCTCGATTCTTTATAAGGTCTAATCCCAAATATTACTCCTATGTGATTAGGCCTTCTAAATCAAATAGAGAAATTGTGTCCAATGATCTATTATTGTCATTTGCCATAATAATACAAACTACATAATTAAGGGCCATTTTGGGATCAAGTTTATAAGTTAACTTAGATTTTTGTCTTATTTAAATCATATAATTTTTTTATATTTTATACCCTTTTTTTTGATAATAAATAAAAAAAATCAGTTTCTAGATGATCCTCCAAAATAATCTTTAGAATCTCATCTTTTTGCATATGAAATTCAACATGTGTCAGATGGAGCCTCCACGCTTGATTGATTACTAGTACTTGCTAATATTTTGATTTGAAACAGTCAATGTCAAACTTATGATGTAAAAAATAAAAAGTAAAGTCAACAATATCAACGGCAGACACGGTGGCGTTTTGTGTATTGCATTGAATGTTTGTTAAGACGAATCGTATAAGGGGTGATTGGAATCCATGTAATATTGGGATTCATAATTTTGAAATTATTTGGTTGGATAATATATAAATTTTATATTTATTTAGTTATGAGATTAGATATGTTTATTTTGGATATTATATAAAATTTTAAAAAAACATTAATAAAATATCTATAAAAAAATTATTTTAAAAAATTAAATAAATAAAACATCAATAAAAAATAAATAAAATTATTTTATTTTTAAATTGAGACTACTTTATTAAGTATAATTAATACCATGAGGAAAAAGATATTTAGGGGTTGTTTGTGATGACCTAAATAAGTACACTTTTTATCTTTTTATAAAAAGATGTGCAGAACAGTAGAGAGATGATGTGATGAAAAAAAGATAAAAAAATAAAAAGTGTGTACTTATTTAAGATAGCCAAACTTGCCCTTAACACTAGACAATCAACAATGTAATTTGGCAGCCTAATCGCAGGGGATGAGTTATCCCATGATTTGTGTCCCAGCCCCTCCCCCCATATGATACAATAGTCTAAGATTTGAGATTAATAGATAAGTGCAAAAAATTTAAAATAAACAACGGATTATTAATTCGAATAAATTATTAGTTCAATCTCAACCTTCAATCTCACCAAACAAACATGCTGTTAGTGCTGTGGAGAATGTGGTGGTTCCTCTGGTATGTAAGAACGTTTTGGAAATGCAAGTTATTAAATATATGAATAATGCTTGGGACCCCTTTTTGGGGTCACCCCCTCACCCCCCTTTGTCACGTGGCAGGGGGTGATTGGTGGAGCAGGAAAAAAAAGAAAAAGAAAAAGAAAAGGTAACCAATGAGAGAGAGAGGGGGTCAAAGGGGGTGGGGGAAAAGGGGGGATGAATCATTACTCTAAATATATAAGTTGGATGCTTCGGTTTGGCTTATTTTGAATTCATTTTGATAATTTAAATTATTCAATATATAAAATTTATTGACTATTTTGTTTATGTAAAATATCATGTTAATCTAATATTAATAACTATTTGATTAGATTACATTTGTGTCAATAAATTATTTTTAAAATTATGCTTAATTTTGACACAAAATTGATTGATCAACTAGTTATCGATATTCAATTAACATAATTTTTTGCAAAGATAAAATACTCGACAAAACCTACACATTAAACGATTTGGATTATCGATGTGCACTCCGTGATAGGTCCACGGATGCTCAACAGCATGCTCACTGCCTTATTAAAATTAGTTGTTAAGTGTTGTTGTATGTGTTTACCCAATAGGCATTTGCCACGTCAAATATTTATTTATTTATTTTCTTTTGAATTCATTATTAGTTTATTAAATAAAGGGAGGGATTAAGCTTTTCTTCCATTGGTGATCTAATGTAGTGGTATTGTTAGGTTTGAATTATTCATACTGTAAGATTCATTAACAAGATCTCATCTATGAAAAAAAAATAAAAATAGTAATAATTAGATATAATCTGATCACATGTCTTAAAATTTATTTTTTTCAAAAGATAAATAATTTTTTTAGATGAATAATTTATTTAAACGTTACAAAATAAATAATTCAAATCACTAAAATGGATCCTAAAGGATTCACCAAGCTTGAACAACACAAACGGATAGGGAATGGGGTAGCTGTTGTACAATAGCCATTATTGTTCTCGCGGGGATGAAAGATCAGCAAGAGTAAGAAAAAACAAGTAGGTAGGCGGGTGTAGCAGTTAGCAAGACCAGTAGACAGTATGAGCATGTTTTTCTAAGCTAGCAAGCATTCTGCACAAAATTAGCCCCTACCCCCACACAGGTTTAAGTTTCTATCTACAATAAGATCTTTCCCCTCCTATTACTGCTATCAAAGAGAAGCTTTTTCCTATACTCTCGGTGGGACTCACTCCGAGTCCTATCTCGATTATCTGAGCCATTTATTTTGTGGAGCTTGTCAAGTAATACATTCATGCACAAAATTAAGTTGATCGGATAGCGATAACATTTTGATCAAATCATATTTATAGTTGAGTTAACACTTAAAATCGAACTTACTATTTATTTTTTAGATAGAAATATATTTTGATCAAAAGATTATCAATATTCCATTAATTTGATTTTTACAAGAAAATACTATTTAGATAAATTTTTAAAAATAAATAATTCAAATTATTCAGATGAGATGAAGAATGGGTCCCACTAAAAAGACAACCGTAATTGCTTGCCCTCGCACACTAATCACTCAAAAGTCCAAAGGGAAGTTGTAGTTGGCGGGAATTGAAATCTCGCTAAATAAGCACATGAGATGGCCTGAGCATTGGGTTTTTGTCTCATAAGTTTATTCTTTCGGTCTTTGACATTTGGTTGCTAATTTACCAAATTGTCAAAAAGATTTTGGATTAATATATATATATATATGAAACTGTCAAAAAAATGTAAAGTAAATATAGATCTTAGATCTAGCCGTATCATAACCTTAATTGGGGTTTGGTCAAATTCCTAATAGGAACTCACAATTTCATGGTTTATTTATATATAATAACAAAAGAAATAGCTGAATAAAGAGTTTCACATCATTAAATTATTTGAAGAAAACAATCTCCCTCCTAAAAATCTATTATAATTATAACCAAAAAAAAAAAAAAACCAAAAAAAAAAAAAAAGAAAAAAAAAGAAAAGAAAACATGTTTATTCATATATATATATATATATTTCATGTTATGGTGTAAAACAATAAATAAATAAATAAAATAAATTAAAAAGCAAAAATACAAGGTCAAGAGTCGAATTCTCACATTACATTTTTTTAAAATAAAATTATTAAACTCGTATTTTAAATAAGCTTGATTCTATTTAAAATTTTTATCATTCTTTTAAAAAACATAATTAAAAAATATTGTATATTTAGAAAGATGGTTAAAAATCATCTTCCAGCTTTTAACTCATTTTGAGTCACATCTTCTCTCTCATTTTTTATATGTTTTTTCTTTTAACCATATTTTCAAAATAATCTGAATTTTTTACTTGATTTTTCTACCATTAGGCATAATAAAATTGCACGAGTCTCACATGTATTTAATAATATAAATATTATTACTTTTGTGTTTAATTGATAAGATGAAAAAATAAAATTATTAAACTCGTATTTTAAATAAGCTTGATTCTATTTAAAATTTTTATCATTCTTTTAAAAAACATAATTAAAAAATATTGTATATTTGAAAAGATGGTTAAAAATCATCTTCCAGCTTTTAACTCATTTTGAGTCACATCTTCTCTCTCATTTTTTATATGTTTTTTCTTTTAACCATATTTTCAAAATAATCTGAATTTTTTACTTGATTTTTCTACCATTAGGCATAATAAAATTGCACGAGTCTCACATGTATTTAATAATATAAATATTATTACTTTTGTGTTTAATTGATAAGATGAAAATCAATTTATGTATATAATTACTCTTGACAATTTGGTGCAAGTTAAGTTTTTTGAGTTAACAAATCAAGCCAAGAATAGGACCTAAAAAGAAAAATGGAAATCAAAGCAAAATCTTTATAATATAATATAATATTACATTGTGGGTGATAAAGTTTTGTGGAAATTATATACAGATTTATAGAGAAATATGGGACCCACATAGTAGTGGGGCTGGGCGTTGGAGGGCAGGATGTGGTGCTGCTAAGGCAAGACAGGTCATCAGATTTTGATCCAACACTGCTTAAAAACCACTTGGATGATCTTTGTGATCAATTGTTCACTGGCACTTGTACCTTCTCTCCTCACCATTGCAAGGCCAAAGAACACAAAAACAAGGTTCTACCTCTTCTCTTCTCTTCTCCCTCCCCATTACATCATTACATATAAATACATACATTTTTAATGAGTGTAATGTTTGTAGACACATTATGAACATGCATGTGTATTTAGATATTTCAAAATATTTTTAAAGATTTTCATATTATAATTTAAAAAAATTGATTTGGAGTCAATATAATCATAAAGAAACAAGAAGGAAAAATGTGTCGATGTATACATTGATATTTTTTTGTATCTTTGTGTCGGAATTTATGCTCATCTATATAACAAACAAAAAATATATATATTAAAAATCTTGTCAACAGTACTTCTGAAACACGAAAATAAGACAAAAAATTGAAGAGCACAATGTACTTTCTCCTACTTTTATAACATTTTTGGTTATTTTATAATTGATTTAATCCTTTTATCATTTTCAAAACACTTTTTATACATTCAAATTTTAAACAATACCCCAAAGGCTCTTGTTATATAGGGGTGAGGATGGTCTGAATTGGATCGGATTGGGATAAAATCATGATCAATTTGTTATTTTCGGTTCTTGAAAAATTGGAACCAATCCAATCCGTTTAAATTATGGAACAAATCCGAACCAATCTATTTAAATACGGATTGGATCGGTTTAGGACCATGGATTCACATAATTAAATAACAAAAGTATATATATATATATAATACTTTAATTTCATAAAAATATAAATATAGTGCTATATTAGTTCCACAACTAGAATTTAAATAACCATAAAAAAACAGGTTTCACTATAAGTATTTAGACCATTATAAATTAAAACTAAAATCTATCAAACAAAAATAATAAAAGAAGATATTATACGGTTTGAGGTTTGAGTTTAGATTTTATATAGAATAAGAGAAGATACTCTGGGGGAGGATGCATAATAAAAATATAGACTATTTGCATACGGTCCGGATCGGTTCCAATCCGAAACTGTAGGGTTCAATCCAGAACTAATCCGTGGACTACGGATTTTTAATTCTTCAATCCAGAACCGAACCATGGATTCAAAAAACCAATCCAAACCTATCGGATTGGACTGAACTGGATCGGATTATGAATTTCACGGGTTCCTTACTCAACCCTAATTATATATTTGTTTGTTGAATCTTAGTTGTGGCCAGTCTATATTCTAATTTTTTCAAAATCACTTAATCCGATATTGTGTTTTTACGTTTGCTTCTTAGTCTATACATATATTAATGTAGGTATTATTATATCCAAGAAAATATTCTTACGTAACATTTAATTTTGCTTTTAATAAAACTGTTTATGTAAATTAATTACAGGCACCGCAGGCTTTCAACGTGTTTGATCCGCAACCTATTGGGTTCAACAGCTACTCAGCTATCTCCTCTAAAGATGTAGGTTTGGCCCATATCATTGACTAATCTTTTCAATTTGAGACTTTATTTATTATTAGTTTATTACAATTATTGAATTAATTAATTATTTACAAATCACAAGAAAAGACAGATAGCAAAATGATATTGATGCATTGATTACCTTACTAATAATTTGCCCTAAAGTATTCTTGTTTGTGTTGGTCAAAGTTTTTGTGCCCATCAATTATTGGGTTGGGGTTGGTTTTGAAGATTTGATAACTGAGATTAATACATATTTGACTCTTATACCCTTCTAGTTTGTGAGCCAACTCTACCAAAAACATATAAATAAATGTGGTTGTAATTAATATTGGTGGCTGCAATGGCCTTGCAACAATTTCTTAAGGTCAATAACAAAGTTCTATGTTAAATTAAATGAAAAAAAAAAAAAAAACAAAAACCCAGAAGAACACATAATAACTCTCCTAGAAAAAAATAATCATTATTTAATGAAGAAATCATACACAGAGAAAAATTTTAAAAAAAAAATGGCATATAGTTCAGATTTCAATTTAATTATAGGTCCCACCATAAATGTGTGGAATCTAGACCTCAAATTATTTTTCTATGTTTGAGTTCTTAATCCCTAATATTATTGTTCTTGATAACATTTTCATGGTGATCATTGTTATCTCTCATGTTTCTTATAGTCAAAAGAAAACAAAAGAATAAATTAATTCTATGGAAAAATTAATAAGAAATCACGAAAAAGGGAGGAGAGAAAATATTTAGAATTGAAAAAGATGTTTATGCATTTTATTTTATTTTATTTTATTTTTTTGCAGGGTATAAGTGTAATATGCTCAAAAAGGGGAGGAGATACAACAATGAGTAGCCATTGTGAGTGGCTGCCAACAGTGCCATCAATGCCAGATGCAGTTCACTACAGCTTCATTCCCATCACCTCTCTCCTCAAAGGTGTCCCTGGCAGAGGCTTCTTATCCCATGCGATCAACCTCTACATGAGATGTAAGTACCTTTTCTTTTCTTCCTACACACTTAACACAAAATTCATACACAGAAAAATATTGAAAAAAATTTAATCCGCGATCTAAATTCATTTAAAATTGAATCCGACTCACATATTACTTTTTTAAATATATTTATGTTCACAAATTTTGTGCTCTTCATAACCTTGTGTTCTGTAAAACTTTGGACTACTTCAATTGAAAACTATGCATGAAACCATAAGAACAAAACACTAATAAAATTATAATAAAACGTACTTGTTCTCTTTATCCCTCAACTAATGGCTAGCGCGTCTAATTCAATTAAGTAAAAACAAAACAAAACATTTATTATATATTGTTTGCTACTCAAGTGATAAGAATCTTTTTAGCTAAACCTAAATTCTTAAGTTTGAATCCCCAGTTGCACTCTCTTCTTTATCTAATTTTTTATTTTACAAAAAAATTAGACACTTGACATAAAAATATATATATATATTTCAACAGATAGTATATAGAAGAAAAGTATTGATCATGACTAATTTTTAATTAGTAATTTTTCATTTCAAGCATTCCATATCACATATGCAACATTATTGGGGGCAGTGGAAGCATAAAAAACAAAAACTAAAAAAATGTAAGTGGTGTCACAAAGTGTGGAAACTCTTAACCTTGATATACTGATATATTATAATATTATTTACTTGATTGATATGGATCACATGACATTTTATATAAGATTACATAGAAGGTTTGAGTCAATGTATCTCAGAGTCTTAGATGAACATTTCATATTCTTATGTGTGTTTACATTAAATATTTTTATGCATTATATAGATAAATGAACCATCCGGCTTGTTGAAAACTACAGATTACATTTTTCAAAAAGACATTATTACTCCCTAAAATTAGAAAATATTAAAAAAAGATAAAAATTTATTTATTAATCATGTAAAACAAAAAATTCTCTTCTAGAAGAATCTTAAGCAAATGAAGAGATTTTGCTCAGATCAACTCCATTTGTTTCAATATCTACAATTGTAATAATTTATCTGTGAGTATTGATGACTTCTTGTATTTAACTAAAATTCTCTTCTCTTTTATCATCAATTTAACTCAATTTTATTTTAGCATTTGATATGATATGATGATATATGTGCAGACAAGCCTCCAATATCAGATTTACAGTACTTTCTAGACTTCCAAGGGCACAAGCTTTGGGCTCCAGTCCACAATGATCTTCCACTAGGCCCAAACACTAGCAAGTCCATTCCTACCCTTTCCCTTCAATTCAAACTCATGGGTCCTAAACTTTTAGTCAACACTTCACAGGTTCATATGTTATTATAATTCTTGCAATATTCACAAAAGTATTAAACCATATATATATATATATAATTGAATTTTTTTGTTTGTTTCTCAGGTCACAGCTGGAAAGAGACCTGTTACAGGGATGAGGTTGTATCTTGAGGGCATGAAATGCAATAGGTAAATGACTAATGTACCCTTCATTCAATCATTGGTTTTAATGTTCATATGATGTTCTTGGAATCCAGCTCACACGCCCCTTTCTATGTTTCTTTTTCTTTCCCCTACAATTTTGTTGGCTCAATTTGATAACTAGTTAAAAAAACCAATTTTTTAATTTTTTAACTTTTTTTAATCAAAAAGTCAATTTTTTGACTTTTTAAGTTTTTTTTAGTAAAAACAATCAATTTTTTTACTCAAAAGAAACCAGTTTTTTGTCAAAAAAATCAAAAAATTAAAAAATTAATTTTTTACCAACTTTCCAAAACACTCCAAAATCAATTTTGTTGACATGAAGAATTCTATGAACCAATAAAATTCAAGAGAAACAAAGAAGGGAGAAGACATTTATAGTATTTTGTAATATTGCTATCACATATTTTTGGTTTTATAGGCCTTGTTCTTCTTCTTTGTGGGGCTGAAGTATAGCCCGTTTAAACTGTTTGTATTGTAAAAAATTCGTATACAAAATTAGATTAATAATAGATTTCTTGAATTTTTTTTTTTTTTTTGAAAATAAATGTGATGATATGATTACGTGAGTTTGGGAAGACTAAATAAGTGCACTTTTTGACTTTTTATGAAATATGGGTTGGGTTTGGGTTGGGTTTGAAGTGATGTGTTAGAGAGGTGATGTGACTTAAATAAGATGATATGACTTAAATAGGATAATAACTTTTTGACTTTTTAGATTTTTTGGAAGATGCCAAACTTGACCTTATAGTATTTTGTAATATTGCTTTCACATATTTTTGGTTTTATAGGCCTTGTTCTTCTTCTTTGTGGGCCGAAGTATAGCCCGTTTAAACTGTTTGTATTGTAAAAAACTCGTATACAAAATTAGATTAATAATAGATTTCTTGATTTTTATTTTTTATTTTTTGAAAATAAATGTGATGATATGATTATGTGATTTATGATATTCGATCAATTTTTTTTCATGCTCAAAATTGATCAAACATGATCGTTTATCAGGTTAGCCATACACCTCCAACATCTATTAAACACACCAATTCTCCTCCAAAACAAGATCGCCGATTCACCAACATGGCGCGGATCAGAAGAACTCTCCGACGTCCGCTACTTCGAGCCCATCCAATGGAAAAAATTCTCTCACGTATGCACAGCTCCAGTCAAGTACGACCCCAACTGGACCACAACCCGTGACGACTCCGCCTTCATCGTCACTGGGGTCCAACTCCACGTTAAAAAGCACGACTCTAAAAGCGTGTTGCACCTACGTCTCTTATTCTCTAAGGTCTCAAATTTTTACGTGGCGCAATCTAATTGGGTCCGGAGCTCGTCAGAGAATTCTCAAAAATCAGGTTTTTTTTCTGCGATTAGTACTTCGATTACGGGTAATGGAGAGAAGGAGAAAACACCAGTGGTGGTTGTGGATTCTAGTGTTTACCCGACGGGTCCGCCTGTGCCGGTGCAGACTCAGAAGCTATTGAAGTTTGTGGATATATCACAGTTGTGTAGAGGACCGTTGGATAGTCCTGGGCATTGGTTGGTGACTGGGGCGAGGTTGGTTTTGGAAAAAGGGAAGATTTGCCTGAATGTTAAGTTCTCTTTGCTCAACATGTGTTCATAGCTACTGAGGAAGGTAACAAAAATGTTAAATGCATAGAAATAGAACACAGGAATTTTTTTTTTATACTATTTAGAAGAAATCTTAGCCGTACAATATGCTTTTGGTGCATTTTTTGTATTCTGTTTCGAGCATCGTAGGGAAGGTAAAGCTCAATGACGGTGAACATGTTGGTTTTGTGGAGTTGTGTATAGCTTGGTCAAGGGTTCTAGTCCTAAAGTTTTATGTTCTTTTCTCTCGAGATACTGGCAACTATTGGATTATGTAAAAATCTCAACATGACAATTTTAAAGTATAATGTAATAGTTGTGAGTATTTTAGAACAGAAATAGAAAAATACAAGGATAAAGGATCGTGTATGATGTCTAGCTACATCAAAAGGAGGCATCCATATTTTGTTCCAAAATGGTGAACACTTGGCGTGTGGGATGAAGAGGTCATACTCTCTTGACGTGGAGGCACAAAATGTGAACTCAAGTCTTGTAGATATGAACAAAGAATTTAGGTTCAAAGGGAAGCAATTTATATATTGATTCTTGGGTAATTTGTAAGAGATTTTACCTGAGTAGGCCCAAAGTTGGACAGTTGGAGGCTTTTTATATTTAAGTAATAAATAATCTATGTCTTGGATTGTTTTGTTTAAAATTAATTTTCTTTTTCTAGAAATTTTTTATTTAAACATTTGTTATTATTTATATTTTGGATTGTTTTATTTAATATTTATTTTTCCATTCTCGTGACTAAAATGTCAACAGTTTATTTGTTTAAGGACTTTACTTCTGAGCCTTTGCATAATGAATTTTTTTTTTTAACACATAATAGGGTTTTTTTTTGGTTGCATCTTTGGATAAATAATTTTTTTATTTTCATTTTATTCAATTGGGTTCTTTTGGACAATAACGTTTTTTTACTGGGCTTTGTATCAAATTGTTTGGGGGACAAGGATGTCATTTTTGGGCTGGCCTCTTTCAAATTATCGCCTAAAATCTAGATCCAAGTGAACGATATTATTATTTTATATATTTATTTTTGTTGTTGTTGATCAGAATGCACAGCCGTTATGTTTGTCTCGTCCTATTAATTAAAAGATTATATTCTTAGGAAGTGATAAAAGTTTGGAAAAATTGTAAATAAGTGGCGTCTTTTCAAAATGTTTGTAAATTTGTAAAAAAAATTAAAATTCTAATTCTAATTGCTAGTAATTGCCTGGAACGGTCTTGGATTGGTTCCTTAAGTCTAACATTCTTTGTCATGTTACTTGGAAGCATAACTACCTCGTCTGTGAGCCTTGCATCATGCCAACAGAACTATTATGAACTGCCATTCATGTCAGCCTTTGAACCTTCCTGAGTTTCACCCACGAATTTGTAAGTCTTGATTTGCCATTAAGTGTCAAGCCCATTGATTTTTCTAATCCAACAAGCCGATGCTGCTAGCAGCATTTGGGCTAAGTATAGCCTTGCATTTGCCCACATAAAGCATCATTTGTCTTTGAGTCTCATGGCATTGTCCCTACCACATTGTTACCTTGACTTAGGCATGCCTCTCTCATGTCTGACTTGCACAGTTGACATAAGTGCAAGGTGCCACCACATGCCAACCTAAGTGTCCAAGTCCTAAGGTGCTAACAACTAAACACATGACCATCATATCATTTACATTAAATACAATAATAAAAAAGGTAAATTATTTTAGAAAAATATCTCCTTTTTGGTAAGGTTAATGTAATCAAAACTAATCTTAATAGTCAGTAGATATTGAAATAAACAAAGTTAGATATACATTTTAAAAGAAAAGAGATGATGCCATCAATTTATTTATTTATTTTACTAATAAATTATGAGAGATTTATTTATAAATCTCATTTAGAGAATTTATAGTCCAATAAGTCCAAAAAGTATTCTTGTGTTTCACCAAATCCCATATATTTGAACTTATATTCTGATAATGTGGTTTAGTCGGTAGGGGATAGGTCAAATAGGATCCAAATGCTCCATTGGTTGACTAGCCTTCATCTTCCCAGTGATACCTGCAACAACTCCAGTAGGAAGGTTCCAAAGAGCGGGTGGTTCCTTCCTGAAGACCCTTTGACGGTCAAGTTAATTTGAGTGTATAGAGAAAAGAAGAAGCTTAGAAAGGAATTGAAAGTAGAGTGAGAGAGTGAGAAGATGACTTGTTACCAAATGGCCTCCAACAGCTTCTCTATATCTCTTACCAATCATTCCCTTGTCCATTCACACTGTCCTATTGGTTGAAAGTCTACGGCCTATTTGCCTTCGGCCATGGTGGTTTCACCACACCCTAGAGGACGGGTCTTATTGCATTTAATGTTTGTCAATCTCATTTAATGCTTGGCAAGTGGGCCCAATCACTTGTAAGATCTTTGTCTACCATGTGGCCGGTTCTTTGCTTGACACGTGTCCGGATGGTAATTGGGTTTAACTACCATGGGTTCTTTGATTGGGCCCATTACCGGGCCTTATTTGCTAGGCCTTATGGTCATAGGTGATAGCTAATCAAACAATTATTTAGGCAGCCCATGCCAACTATGGGTTAGGCTTTCTTAGGCCATGCCCATCAGTAGTCCTTCATTCCCGAGTGCAACTTTAGTCCAACGAAGGGAATAAGAATAGTAGGGATAGTTCCCCAAGTCGTGGAGAGGGCACCGACCGATCGATCGTCTTATATTTAGGGAGTGAAAAATCCAAATGTAAGGTCGACTGTCGATGGGGGTCGTGCGGGCAAGTCGTGAAAGTATGGGAGATTGCTGAAGTTGGTTGACTGCTGAAGGTGGTCGAACACTGAAGCTGACCGACCAATGAATCAGACCGACCGGTAGGTTGGCTGATCAATGGACCTAACCGATCGAGGGTTAGTCGATCGAGGGACCCGACCGACTGAGGGTTGGCCGATCACCCTCCAAAATGTGGTGTGATAGCTAAGCACTTGAATGCATCTGTGAGGCGCAAAGCTAGAGGAATAGCGATTCACGTCATGATGTGATATGGATTGGACGTGAAGCGAAAAAAGAGGACTAGTGGTTAGGGGAATTAATCCTGTTCGTCCACGTGGAAGAATCCAGCCGGTTGATACAGATTTGAACCGTTTGGGATGTGAAGGGTTTCTGAAGTGTGTGAATTCGAAGAGTGTTGGCCATTAATCCTCTCTTGCAATGTACATACTATACTTAGCAATTTTCAAACTGGCGAATTTTAATCACAATCCATGGAATACTGGCAAACCGTAGGCCTTCTCACTTGTGTGATTTGCATACTTGATTGCAAAAAACCAAACCATCCTAGACTTCTTGTCTTTTGTCTTCCCTAACTCCCTCATCTTCAATATCTCCAACTTCTTAGCTCCTGCTTTCGAAGCAATGTACCGTAACGTGAAAGAGATGGCACAAGAGAACCCTCATTCTCTGATGACTGACCCACTAGGGAACGACAACGGAGTTGCTTTGGCAGAAAAGTACATGGTGGGGAAAATAGTGAGGAGGAGGGCCGAGAGACCACCGTGCCGCATTCCGTCGACCATGGTATCAGCTACTCAACCTATTAGCCAAGTGGGGCCTGGCCATTGACATACCAAAGTGGACAAGTCGACGCTGACAGCATTGGATCTAAAAGTGATCCGAACAAAGCACCAAATCCCTGAAAATATAGAACTGAGGCTTCCTACAGCGAAGGAATGAGCTTCCAATACCAAGCCAATGGAGTTCTTGCTATACGAAGAGACGCTTCATGGGGGTTTAAGGCTACCACTCCCCTAATTGGCCGTGGATGTATTGAATCGGCTAGAGGTGGCATCAGGCCAACTAGTGTCGAACGCTTGTAAAATCCTGCTCGCGAGTGCTATTTTATAGTCGCAGACTATGGAAGGGGAGAAGATGACAACAAACAAATAAATTTTCTACTACAAGGCATCTGGCCAGTAGGAGATATGGGTGGCCCTGTAAGTAGTGTTTGGCCGAGGATCGGTGACTGGTTTGCCCTCCTCAGTGAAGAGATGGAGGACCAAATGTTTCTTCGTATCTGTAAACGGAGGTAGGGGAGTTTGCACCACCTGGAAGATTCCGACGTAGTTGATGGAGCCCACATTGACTATTACAAAAAAGAGGAGGGTGTAGATGGCCAAAAAATTGAAGGACAAAGAAGGGTTGAAGTGGGACGACTTAGTGAAGCCTTCTGCTTTATTCGCTCTTGGGCTGGGTCCTGAGCCAACTGAAGGGGATCTAACGCCTGAAGAAGTGGAGACAAAGAGGAAAGCGCATGAGGTGGACAATCGGTGAGCGTTCGCGGCGACAGAGAAACAATTGGGTCTGCCCCAAAATCATTCGTCTACAAAGCTGCTCACTCTCGCCCAAAAAACTTGGCCAAGTAGGACTTGAAGAACTTTGTTTCGTTTGAGCCCCCAGTAGACCCCTTGAAGCAGAAGAGCAAAGCTGAGGTGGAGTGGCTGAAGAACAAGAGAGTTGCTCCAAAATATGGCCAAGATGGGCAAAAACCAAAAAAGGCTAAAGAGGTGGTGGCTAAGCAGGTTGCAGTAACGAGGGAAAGGGAGGAGGCAATGGAGGAGGTTGAGCCTCTATAGCCTAAAGCAAAAGCTGAAGAGGCTGAGGTAGACCCCCCTATTGTCGAGATGATTGAGTTAGGAGAGTCTGAAGACAAAGGACTTAATCAAGTAGCAGACCCCCAGCAATCAGAGAAGGCAGATACTGCTAAAGAGGCAGCAACAAGGGCTGAACAAATAGTGGAGGTTGAGTGCCCAGTTAAAATGCAACCAAGCACATCTGGGGCAAGCTCTGCCATCAGAAGAGTGAGCACCACCGCCCAGTATCTGAGCTCCGTGGTCGGCGTATGTAGATACTCCATTTTTGACTGCCCTTAAGACTTGGGCGCTTCATTCCGAACACTCGATGATGAAATATTATAATGTGTAATCTTTCGAATCTTCAGCAAAAGAATTCAGTTTTGATTTTCTAATCCCAACCTTACATCCCATTTTGACCAAATTGTTTGACCCTTAAAAATCCTTTTTTCAAAAATTAGGACCTTTTTGGCCCAGCCGTGTGTATTTGGGCTTGGCCAGCTCTTAGTGGCAACAAAACCAAAAAATGACCGACATGCCACTTTTTTGGGCCGGTCGTACAATTGATTAGTCGGCCGGTCATGTTCAGCAAAGCAGAGCAGCTACCTGCTCCCATGCACATGCTTTGGACTAGCTATCTTTGTGATAGATATTTCCGACGTAAGAAGCTGTTTGTCTATAAATACAACACCTCCCTCATGGTTTGGGGTTAGAAAAAATCTCCAAGAGCCTATAGCTTGTCCAACACACTTCTCTCCTCTCTTGCAATGTACATACACAATAGATACACCATACAAGATTAAACTTGAAGCTTTTGCTAAAGTTCTTGAACATAATTTCAGCTCCTTGAGAGTGCTTAGTTTGTGGTTTGTGAACTAATAAGCTTTTTCTCTATTTCAAGAGGTAAACTTTGATCTTTTTCTCCATTTTTTCTCTCCCTTTTGTTTGTATTTACATAGTGATTTCAGAGTAATTCTTGAGCTTAAAATGTGATTAAAACCTCCTTAAAAGTGGGTGGGATAGCCATCTTTCCATTGGCTAGCTCATTAGTGTATATCTTTTGCTTTCTTTCATTTTTTTTTTCACTTTCTTTTCACTTTATTTGGTTAAATTTTAGTACCTTTTAGCACAGTTTTTAGACTTGTTTTGTGTGATATGACTTCAATATGGGCTTATAAAAGGGTCCTAGTCCTCCCCGCTACTTGTGCTCTTACTTCCTATGCTTTGAATATCATATTTGTGTCGTTGTAAGTTCTCTCGGATTTGGCATGTTTAGGATATAGCGGCCAATCAGTTGAGATGATCGTCTTTACCTTGTCATAGCTTTACTTAGAACCTTGTGGTCATGGGAGAATTAGAGCTTAGGCTTAGCCACCCCGCCACAAGTTTGCTTATATAGCAATAAATTTCTTGCTTTCATATTCTTGTTGTCCACCTTGAAGCTAGGTAGTAGCTTCCGTGTTCAAAGTGTTGAAAAACTCTTTTATTGATCATTTTCAAAACATGGATATGGATGTCTCATCCTTGTTCCATGAAAAAGAGGAGTTATCAACAACTTTGGCGAGTTGTGTGTTTAAGCTTTGATAGATAGCCTGCTTTGTGTCTCTTTTTTCCTTTCTTGCTTTGTTGCTCCTAGAGAGCTCTTTCTCGAGAAGTGTTGAAAACTCTCTCCTAGTTAGGGTTGCAAACAAACCGAGTCGAGCCGAGCTTTCCTGAGCTCAAGCTCGGCTCGTTTACTTATCGAGCTCGTTTATTGAGCTCAAGCTCAGCTTGATAAGAAACTGGGCTCGAGCTCGACTCGGCTCGTTAATATTAATAAAAATATTTAAGTAAAAAATATTATTTATATTATTTAATATATAAATAATGTATTTATACAATTATTTATATATATTTATATATTATTTATCCAAATTGAAGAAACTAATCTGCCTAATCAATTTTCCGTCTCTACTAAAAGATTATACGAATGGAATATTGATGGTCTGAGTGAAGATCAAATCCTTCAAAAATTAAATCATTTATCTATGGTTACAAATAGTTATCTTAGTAATTACCCTGAATATACTCAAGCTGAAATTGTTTTATTAATTACATGAAAGAATTTATCGTGTTCATTATAAATGCATTAAAACTAATTTAAATGTTCAAGCTCTGCATAAAAGTCCAAAAGATAAAACTCTCTTAATTCAAACCAGTAATACTGATACTAATATAAGTATTCCTCAAATGATTGAATGGAAAAATATTACTCTCCCTGATCAATGGATAACTATTAATGAAAATTATAAACATAACCAACAACAATCCACTAGTCAAGATATCCAAGATATTCAACAATATACTGATGGATCCGTTCATATTAAATTTAATCGCAGTCAATCTTCTAGACGTAGTACATCCAGTGTCCGTACTGAAATTCAAACTGAAGATGAAATATTTAATACTCCTTTATTTCGAAAAAATTGTCAAATCAATCTTAGTCAAACTTCCAATAATAAACTTAAAGGAATTGTTAATTTTACAACATCCCAGTTTAGTAAACTTGTTTATTTACATGCTGTACATTTACCTAACGAAGATGATGAGTCACAAGACTCTCCAACCCAAACTAATTTCGAAGTTATACCTCCAATCAATCCTCAACTAATGACAATTAAAAAAAGATTTTACTCCTGATCTTGATAAATTACTTATTGAAATTCGATCTACAGAAAATAGAACTAAAAGGCATGCTTATCGTGCTAAATATGATTTTGCTCAACAATCACGAATAACTCGAAAATGGTATGCTTTTATGATTGAATATAGTATGGAAATGCCCTTCTTTGAATACTATGAAAATTATTACAAAAAAGTTAATACAATCACAAAACATAAATGGAAAACTTCTCCTAATACAACTGTTAGTTCTAGTCATCCTCCTTTAGTAAATATTATTATTGATCATCAAGATTCTGAAGTCCCAGCCTCTCCTTTTAAGTTTCCCGGTACTGACCCTGACATTAAAAAAGTAATTGAACAAAATAATTATACTAATCAATGTTTAAAAACAATTGGTACACAATTAGACAAAATTGAAAATCAATTCAACTCAACTATTGTAACATCTACTACCAAATCTTTAGATCAACCCTTAATTAGTCTCCCTAGTAACCGATCTAAAAGAACTAGTTTAGTTACCAATGATCATTCTACTGCTAAAGCCATCGAACAATTACTCACCAAATTAAACATTACTGATACAGCCTTTCCTTCTCAAGAAAAAGGTCTTACTGTATTAAATCAACAACCTATTGACACTATTTCTAATAAATTTGAAACTGAAACTACTGATAATGAAATTAGTTTATTAGCTCAACAATTCCAATCCTCTATTCTCAATAAAATTCATTATCCTAAAGTTAATCCTCAAACTACCAAAAATTGGTATTCTCGACCTACTCCTCCTGATCTCCAATATGAAGAAACTAATCTTTCTAATCAATTCTCTGTTTCTGCTAAAAAATTATACGAATGGAATATTGATGGTCTCAATAAAGATCAAATACTTCAAAAATTAAATCATTTATCTATGGTTACTAATAGTTATCTTAGTAATTACACTGAATATACTCAAGCTGAAATTGTTTTATTAATTACTTCTGGTTTTACTGGTATGCTCAAGTCTTGGTGGGAAAAATACCTTACTGAAAATCAACGTGAATCCATATTATATGCTAATAAAAAAGATGAAAATGATCTACCTATTTTTGATGAAACAATTGGCTATTACAAACCTGATAGTATTAATACTTTAATCTATACCATAGTAAGACATTTCATAGGTACCCCTACTAATATATATTCTCGCATACATGATCAACTCAGTAATCTTACTTGTCCAACCTTAAGTGATTTTAGATGGTATAAAGATGTCTTTACCTCTAGAGTTATATTAAGAGAAGATTGTACTAAATCATTTTGGAAAGAAAAATTCATTAATGGTTTACCTAACCTATTTGCTCACAAAATTAGAGATGTTCTTAGTCAACCTACTGGTGTCATTGAATATGATAATTTAACTTATGGTGATATAATTAGTACTATCCAAAAAGAAGGATTAAAAATGTGTGTTGATCTTAAATTTAGTCAAAAAGCTAATAAAGATAAACATAAAGCTAAATATGAATTAGGAAATTTCTGTGAACAATATGGATTACCTCCTGTGCACCTTCTCGTCAGAAATCACATAAATATTCTAAACATAAACATAAATCATCATACAAATATTCTAATAAATACAAAAAGAATTATTCCCCTTCCAAATCAAATGATAAATTTTATACTAAACCCAAAAATAAAAATTACAAATCTAAATCACATCCAAAATTCAAATCTAATAAAGATATTACATGTTATAACTGTGGACAAAAAAGGTCATTATTCTAATAAATGTAAAGAAAAACAAAAATTAAAAGATAAGGTTAATCAACTCCAAATTGATGATATATCCAAAAATCAAATACATGAAATCTTCCAGTTAAATCAATCTATTAATACTTCCTCTTCTGATCATCAAAATACTTCCTCTGATTCTGACTCCAATTCACCTAGTGATAATTCTGATTCTGATAATAATATTACCATAGGATGTAATGATATTTGTTGTAAACCAGTTAAACAAATCACTGTTCTTACTAAACAAAATCAAGAAGAATCTGCTCTTATTGAATTAATTAGCCGATTGGATGATCCAGAATTAAAACAAAAATATACTAATAATTTAAAATCCTTATTATCCAATCCTGATAAGAAAACTAAACCTGATAAACCAATCATTAGTTTATCCAAAACTTTAGAAAGATTTAAAAATAAACACAAAGAAATTACCTTACAAGATTTACAACAAGAAATCAATCAAATTAAACAAACTATTAAAGATTTACAAAGTAAAGATAGACATCTAAAAGATGAAATTATTACATTAAAACTTAATAAAAGTTTAGATAATTTCCAAGCAAATAATAACGAATCTCCTAATGAATCTGAACATAATTCTGAACATGATTCTGATCATACGAATCCTGATAATTTATTATTTGATAATCGATCACAACCTCATAATTCTGAAGAAAAAAGATTAAATCTAATCAATAAAATCTATATTCAAAAATGGTATTCCAAAATTAAAATAGTTATTAATGAATTAGAATTAGAATTAATTGCTTTAATTGATACTGGTGCTGATTTAAATTGTATTCAAGAAGGCTTACTTCCTACTAAATATTATGAAAAATGTCATGAGAAATTAACCCTTGCTAATGGTACTAAAATGCATATTAAATATAAATTACCTAAGGTTCATATTTGTCAAAATAATGTTTGTTTCAAAACCTCATTTGTTTTAGTTAAAAATATGGCTGATAAAATCATTTTAGGCACACCATTTATATATTTATTATATCCATTTACTGCATCTAGTGAAGGAATAACTACTCATGTTTTAGGTCAACTTGTTACATTTAAATTCTTATCTCCGCCTGAAATATTAGAATAAAATCAATTAAAAGATTGTTCTATTTCTCATATTATTAATCGATTAACTCGTCATTTACGTTTTCTTAAGGAAAAAATCAACTATAAAAGAATTGATCAACAATTAACTGATCCAGTTATTATTTCTCAAATTAACGAGTTTAAATTAAAATTAGAAACTAATGTCTGTTCTACTTTACCTACTGCATTCTGGCATAGGAAAAAGCATGTAGTTACTTTGCCATATATTAAAAATTTTAATGAAAGACAAATCCCTACTAAATCTCGACCTATTCAAATGAATCATGAATTACTTGAAATGTGTAAAAAAGAAATAAATGAATTATTAAAAAACCGAATAATTAGTCCAAGCAAATCACCATGGTCTTGCCCTGCTTTTTATGTTAACAAAAATGCTGAATTAGAACGGGATGTCCCTCGACTAGTTATTAATTATAAACCTTTAAATAAAGTTTTAGAATGGATTAGATACCCAATTCCTAATAAAAAAGATTTGATTAAAAGACTTAGTCAAGCCGTTATTTTTAGTAAATTTGATTTAAAAAATGGATTTTGACAAATTCAAATTCATCCTAAAGACAGATATAAAACTGCTTTTACTACACCATTTTGTCATTATGAATGGAATGTCATGCCATTTGGATTAAAAAATGCTCCTAGTGAATTTCAGAATATAATGAATGATATATTCAACCAATTTAGTCATTTTTCTATTGTTTACATCGATGACATATTAATTTTCTCTAAATCAATTAGTGAACATTGGAAACATTTAACTGCATTCTTTTATACAATTAAAAGTCATGGTTTAGTCATATCTGCTCCCAAAATTAAATTATTTCACACTAAAGTTCCATTTTTAGGTTATGATATTCACCATAATACCATTCTGCCTATTAGTCGTTCCATTAAGTTTGCGTCTAAGTTTCCCGATAAAATTCTTGATAAAACCCAATTACAAAGGTTTTTAGGTTCCCTTAATTACATTGCTGAATTCTATAAAGACCTTAGGAAAACTTGTCAACCTCTCTTTGATAGGTTAAAGGATAATCCTCCTCCTTGGTCTTCTGTTCATACTGCTATTGTCCAACAAGTCAAACAATATGTTAAATCTCTTCCTTGTCTTGGTATTCCTACTGAGAATTCATTTAAAATCATTCAAACTGATGCTTCTGATATTGGTTATGGTGGCATTCTTCTTCAGCAAGTTACTCCTCAATCATCTGAACAAATTGTTCTGGTGTCTGGAATAAAGCACAATTAAATTATAGTACTATCAAAAAAGAAATTTTATCTACTGTTTTATGTATTACTAAATTTCAAGATGATATTTTAAATCAAAAGGTTTTACTTCGTGTTGATTGCAAATCTGCTAAATATGTTTTGGAAAAAGATGTTCAAAATCTTGCTAGTAAGCAAATTTTTGCCCGTTGGCAATCTATTTTAAGTATTTTTGATTTCGATATTACCTACATACCAGGTTGTCAAAATTCTATTCCTGACTTTCTTACCAAGGAATTTTTACAGGGGAGAAAGGGATGAGTGCTACTCCATATATTGCCTTCCATAAATCCCAAATTACCTATTTTTGAACCTTGATTAAACAACTTACCTATCGTATTTACCGCTTCAAATTAGCCAGAAAAACTACTAAACGTGCTCAGTATATTAATTACCATCAGATCCAAGCTCGTCGCAATTTACTTGCTCATAATTACAATTATTTGAATCATCATCAAAATTATTTAGATCTCGTTAGTGGTTGCTAACCTTTATTTCTTAATTAAACAGATGTCTCGCCGAAGGCCTCCTCCTGATAAGGCTTTGGTCCCTTCTTCTGATAAACCTCATTTCATTCCTCCTTTGGAGCTAGTAACCCAATATCACCCTATTGAAATGATTAACCGTTACCTTCCTTGGTAACATTCCTAGACCTAATTACTCTTCTGCTTTGGCTATTGATCCTTTTGTTTCTCCTAGCCAAGCAGTTTCAATTACTCCATTTCCGGTTATTCCAATCAGGTCTGCTCGATCTGATTATGTTAAATCAACCACTACCAATCTCTTTTTTAAAGAGCCTAGTCATCCCAAGAGTCACACTGTTTCTGAGCTTGTTAAATCATTCTTTGGCCCTGGATGGCATTTTGCTCCCATGCATCCAGAAAAACAATTACCTTTTATAAAGACATTTTGGTCAATCATCAATCAGTTCTGATTAAACCCATTTATGATCGAACCTATGCTAGTAAGGTTCTGTATCATTCCATTTATATTCACAACATTGTTTCCTTAGCTGAATGGGATTCTCCTTATCAGTTTCGAGATTTACCTAGTTACTCTATTCAATACAGTTACCATGATTACATTGATGCTTGGTTCAAGGTCTTCTTGTACCAAAATGAAACCTTCAGTCACTCCTGGTTCATTCAATTTGATCAAAAGTTCAAATCAGAATTACCTTCTTGGTTTCTGAGATGGTGGTCTCATTATGGTGCCATTTCAGATATCTTTCTTGATATTCTGATAGAACAAATCAACTATTTTGCTAATGTTTTCCCATTCACACCTTATCAAAGGAAATTTCCATTATTGTTAATTTTTATATCTAAGTATAAAATCCCTTGGATATTTAAATGGCATTATGGTATTTCTGATGATATAATTATCCGACAACACTCTGTTAAATGGTGGGATAAATTCACAGTGCATCGCATTGTCGAAATTGTCCAAGCTGAATTTCCAATTAATCAATGTGCTCCCACTCCTGCCATGGTTAAAACCCAGCAGACCCCAACTGTTGCCATTCCTCAAGGAAGCCCCAGTCTTCCTCCAATCAATCTTGGAAGCCCCTCATCTAGTGGTTCCAAGCCCAAATCATCAAAGTCAAAGCTTGCTTCATCAACTGATAAATCAAAGTCCAAAGCTAAGTCCAAAGCTTCTGCAGTATCGACTCAGCCCAAGACTCAATCAAAGCCCAAATTAGATAAATCAAAGGCTGCTCCATCTAAGCCCAAGGTTAAGCCTGGATCAACCAGTGATCAGCTGCTTCAAATGGCCCGTCTCCTCATGGATCAGGCCCAAGCCCAATTAAAAGATGAACTGTCTGATGATGAACCTCCTGCACCGGCCCAAAAGTCCAGTTCAGAAGAAAGTTTAGACAGTTCACAAGGTTCAACTAATCAAGACCCTTATGGACTAGAGTTCCAAGATGCTCAGGATCCATTTGATTTATAATCAACATTGGATTCTATATAGATACAAATTAGCTTCAATCAATACCTTTTTAGGAAAAGCTGCCAATTTGTATTTATATTGATTCCCTCAATCACATGTTCCACCAAAAGCCTGAATAGTAAAAGTTACTGTTCACTTTTACTGTTCATCAATCAACTTTTGTTAAAGCTGCTTCAACTGTTCAATCAATCAGCTGAAAGCAACTGACAGCCTGCTCAGTCTTCAATGCTGCCAGCTGCCTTCATCTATTATCCAATTCACATGCTGCATAGTTAGTTTTATCTTCTATATATTGTAATCAAATGTATTCATTCAGTATCTTTTGGATTTGTTAAAAAAAACCCAGAGAGCTCTAAGTTAGAATTAACACCTCTTGTAACCTGTTAAAGATCCTTGCATTTGCAACAACTGTAATTGTAAGTTCCTTTCAGTATTTGTAATTAAATGTTTTATTAAATGTTTTAATTATAAATTTGTGTTTATCTTAATTCCAACTTGTTTGTTCGTTCTGTTCCTTAAGGTTGGACAAGTAAGATTACTGAGTTGATCATGTATGCGAGAATATATATTAGTAGGGGTACCTATGAAATGTCTTACTATGGTATAGATTAAAGTATTAATACTATCAGGTTTGTAATAGCCAATTGTTTCATCAAAAATAGGTAGATCATTTTCATCTTTTTTATTAGCATATAATATGGATTCACGTTGATTTTCAGTAAGGTATTTTTCCCACCAAGACTTGAGCATACCAGTAAAACCAGAAGTAATTAATAAAACAATTTCAGCTTGAGTATATTCAGTGTAATTACTAAGATAACTATTAGTAACCATAGATAAATGATTTAATTTTTGAAGTATTTGATCTTTATTGAGACCATCAATATTCCATTCGTATAATTTTTTAGCAGAAACAGAGAATTGATTAGAAAGATTAGTTTCTTCATATTGGAGATCAGGAGGAGTAAGTCGAGAATACTAATTTTTGGTAGTTTGAGGATTAACTTTAGGATAATGAATTTTATTGAGAGTAGAGGATTGGAATTGTTGAGCTAATAGACTAATTTCATTATCAGTAGTTTCAGTTTCAGATTGATTAGAAATAATGTCAATAGATTGTTGATTTAATACAGTAAGACCTTTTTCTTGAGAAGGAGAGGCTGTATCAGTAATGTTTAATTTGGTGAGTAATTGTTCGATGGCTTTAACAGTAGAATGATCATTGGTAACTAAACTAGTTCTTTTAGATCGGTTACTAGGGAGACTAATTAAGGGTTGATCTAAAGATTTGGTAGTAGATGTTACAATAGTTGAGTTGAATTGATTTTCAATTTTGTCTAATTGTGTACCAATTGTTTTTAAACATTGATTAGTATAATTATTTTGTTCAATTACTTTTTTAATGTCAGGGTCAGTACCGGGAAACTTAAAAGGAGAGGCTGGGACTTCAGAATCTTGATGATCAATAATAATATTTACTAAAGGAGGATGACTAGAACTAACAGTTGTATTAGGAGAAGTTTTCCATTTATGTTTTGTGATTGTATTAACTTTTTTGTAATAATTTTCATAGTATTCAAAGAAGGGCATTTCCATACTATATTCAATCATAAAAGCATACCATTTTCGAGTTATTCGTGATTGTTGAGCAAAATCATATTTAGCACGATAAGCATGCCTTTTAGTTCTATTTTCTGTAGATCGAATTTCAATAAGTAATTTATCAAGATCAGGAGTAAAATCTTTTTTTAATTGTCATTAGTTGAGGATTGATTGGAGGTATAACTTCGAAATTAGTTTGGGTTGGAGAGTCTTGTGACTCATCATCTTCGTTAGGTAAATGTACAGCATGTAAATAAACAAGTTTACTAAACTGGGATGTTGTAAAATTAACAATTCCTTTAAGTTTATTATTGGAAGTTTGACTAAGATTGATTTGACAATTTTTTCGAAATAAAGGAGTATTAAATATTTCATCTTCAGTTTGAATTTCAGTACGGACACTGGATGTACTACGTCTAGAAGATTGACTGCGATTAAATTTAATATGAACGGATCCATCAGTATATTGTTGAATATCTTGGATATCTTGACTAGTGGATTGTTGTTGGTTATGTTTATAATTTTCATTAATAGTTATCCATTGATCAGGGAGAGTAATATTTTTCCATTCAATCATTTGAGGAATACTTATATTAGTATCAGTATTACTGGTTTGAATTAAGAGAGTTTTATCTTTTGGACTTTTATGTAGAGCTTTAACATTTAAATTAGTTTTAATGCATTTATAATGAACACGATAAATTAAAGCAATATTATGTGTTTTTTCTTTCATATTAGTAAATGAACCATGTAAGTGGATGTTCAATGTTAAAGCATCTAAAATATGAGGGTCACGTAAACTAAAAGTAAAATCAGGAAAACAATTAAAATGTATGGGTCCTTTATGAAGACCAGTTTCAACCATTCCCATTAAACTATCATTGTAATCAATAAAACGAGCATCTCTTAAACATAACAAAACAGAAGTATTTTTTCCCTGAGGAGTTAATGGTTTGATTCCGACTTGAATTAATCCTAAATGAATGAAATTATGACCAGATTTTAAATGTCTTTTAATGGTATTATCATCAAATAAATGACAAGTTTCTCTAGGTTTTTCTAATGCATAAACTTGTTCTAATGTTTTAACATGCAGATTAACTTTGAATGTATCTTGTAAAAATGTAGTTTTATTAATTTCTTTAACTGATAATTTTGGTATATTCCAACTTAAATCAATTTTATTATTCTATATTTCTATTTCTTCCTCATTAATTACTAAGCCTTGATTAGGTAAAGAGGGCAAAGTTATTGATGACCTAGAACTGACTGAAGAGTTACTTCTAAATAATCGATTCATTTTTCTTTTTAATTAAATTGTTTTACAGGAATCTTAATACATTGTCTAAATTTATCATGTTTTCACATACGCTGTGTTCATACATACCCTATTTGGAAGACCCCTAAATCCAACCTGCCTATCCAAAGGACTTACCAAGGATTGGGACGAAAGTGGATGACTAATAACAACGTGGAAAGACACAGATACAATTTTGACAGATTAAGATGACTGACAACAGATTAATCAGAAAGAAAATAGAATTGACTCAGAAGTAGCGAAGTAGTAAGCAATAGATATCATGTAACGTGGCTTTGATACCAAAAGGGGAAGCAGCACAGAAAGGAAGAAAAGGAACAGAACAAACAAGTTGAAATAATTTGAACACAAATTTATAATTAAAACATTTAATAAAACATTTAATTACAAATACTGAAAGGAACTTACAATTACAATTGTTGCAAATACAAGGATCTTTAACAGGTTACAAGAGGTGTTGATTCTCACTCAGAGCTCTTTGGATTTTTACAAATCCAAAAGATACTGAATGAATACATTTGATTACAATATATAGAAGATAAAACTAACTATGCAGCATGTGAATTGGATAATAGATGAAGGCAGCTGGCAGCATTAAAGACTGAGCAGGCTGTCGGTTGCTTTCGGCTGATTGATTGAACAGTTGAAGCAGCTTTAACCAAAGTTGATTGATGAACAGTAACTTTTACTATTCAAGCTTTCGGTGGAACATGTGATTGAGGGAATCAATATAAATACAAATTGGTAGCTTTTCCTAAAAAGGTATTGATTAAAGCTAATTTGTATCTATATAGAATCCAATGTTGATTATAAATCAAATGGATCCTCGGCATCTTGGAACTCTGGTCCATAAGGGTCTTGATTAGTTGATCCTTGTGAACTGTCTGAACTTTCTTCTGAACTGGACTTTTGGGCTGGTGCAGGAGGTTCATCATCAGACGGTTCATCTTTTAATTGGGCTTAGGCCTGATCCATGAGAAGACGGGCCATTTGAAGCAGCTGATCACTGGCTGATCCAGGCTTAACCTTGGGCTTAGATGGAGCAGCCTTTGATTTATCTGATTTGGGCTTTGATTGAGTCTTGGGCTGAGTCGATACTGCAGGAGCTTTGGACTTAGCTTTGGACTTTGATTTATCAGTTGATGAAGCAAGCTTTGACTTGGATGATTTGGGCTTGGAACCACTAGATGAGGGGCTTCCAAGATTGATTGGAGGAAGACTGGGGCTTCCTTGAGGAATGGCAGCAGTTGGGGTCTGCTGGGTTTTAACCATGGTAGGAATGGGAGCACATTGATTAATTGGAAATTCAGCTTGGACAATTTTGACAATGCGATGCACTGTGAATTTATCCCATCATTTAACAGAGTGTTGCCGGATAATTATATCATCAGAAATACCATAATGCCATTTAAATATCCAAAGGATTTTATACTTAGATATAAAAATTAACAATAATGGAAATTTCCTTTGATGAGGTGTGAATGGGAAAGCATTAGCATCAATGGTGCCATAATGAAACCACCATCTCAGAAACCAAGAAGGTAATTCTGATTTGAACTTTTGATCAAATTGAATGAACCAGGAGTGACTGAAGGTTTCATTTTGGTACAAGAAGACCTTGAACCAAGCATCAATGTAATCATGGTAACTGTATTGAATAAAGTAACTAGGTAAATCTCGAAGCTGATATGGAGAAGCCCATTCAGCTAAGGAAACAATGTTTGTGAATATAAATGGAATGATACAGAACCTTACTAGCATAGGTTCGATCATAAATGGGTTTAATCAGAACTGATTGATGATTGACCAAAATGCCTTTATAAAAGGTAATTGTTTTTTCTGGATACATGGGAGCAAAATGCCATCCAGGGCCAAAGAATGATTTAACAAGCTCAGAAATAGTGTGACTCTTGGGATGACTAGGCTCTTTGAAAAAGAGATTGGTAGTTGTTGATTTAACATAATCAGATCGAGCAGACCTGATTGGATTAGCAGGAAATGGAGTAATTGAAACTGCTTGGCTAGGAGAAGCAAAAGGATCAGTAGCCAAAGCAGAAGAGTAATTAGGTCTATGAATATTACCAAGGACTTGGTAACGGTTAATCATTTCAATAGGGTGATATTGGGTTACTAGCTCAAAAGGAGGAATGAAAGGAGGTTTATCAGAAGAAGGGACCAAAGCCTTACTAGGAGGAGGCCTTGGGCGAGATATCTGTTTAATTAAGAAATAAAGGTTAGCAACCACTAAGGAGATCTAAATAATTTTGATGATGATTCAAACAAATGTAATTATGAGCAAGTAAATTGCGACGAGCTTGGATATGATGGTAATTAATATACTGAGCACACTGTAGACACCCCATTTTTGACCGACCTTAAGACTCAGACGTCACCGATTGAGCGCTCGGTGATATTGCATATTGTGCCCGTTCAGAAGTTTCAAAGTCTCGGCTGCGAGCCTTGCCTCCGGATTTCTGGGCTCTTTCGTGTCTTGCCTCGGTTTACGAACCAGGCCCTGTTTTCTCTGTTTTCTCTTCCCGAAGGGAGGGAGAGGTCTCGTAGATCATCTCTCAGTGGCCGTAGGCTACGTTTCGTGGTCGTAGGCCACTTTTCCCGTTTGGAGCCCGATTTCTGGTTTTTCGGAGTCGACGACCGCGTGCCTCGGTTCGGGACCGCTTAACCACCTCCGTTTGCTCCGGTTTTTGGTATACACCCTACCACCATCCATTCCAACAACTTGGAGCTGTTTTTTAGAGCTTAGGAACACCATTTCTCAGACCAAGACCTGCTGGTCTATTGGTCTTCAAGGGTAAGCTTCTTTTCCCTCTTTTTTGTTCCTATCTTGCTCTATATCTAAGCCTTACTTGCAAGCATTTTTGGGCTCCGACTCAAACTGTAAATAGTCATATTTTGAGCTTCTTTTCATGTTTAATTAAGGACATTTTGCTGTTTGAGAACTCCATTTACCACTTGCTTCTTTAACTCTCTTTTAGGCCTATTTTTGTGTGTTATTTTATGCCTACTTGTGTTTATTTTCGTGGCTTGTCATAAACTACAAAGTGTCTTGTTTTGAGCCTCTATTCAACTTTGTTGTAGGGCTCTCTTTGGTTTGAGATCTCCTACTATCACTTGCCTCTTTAACTCTCTTTTAGGCCTATTTTGGGGGGAAATTTGAATTTCATTTCCCCCCCTTTTTTCTCCACTTCTCCCTCTATAAAACTAGACCCTCCAGCTTTGTTTTGAGGGTCACAAAAAATTGTTTGAAGCATTATACACACAACCTCCCTCTCCCTCTCTTCCAAGCTCCAAAACCCTTTGTTCTTGGACCATTTTTACACTACGACCCATAGCACCACTCCTCCTCACTCCATACCAGCAGCTTGGAGGCCATTTCCAGATTCAAAGAGCACCTTTCCTTGGTTCAAGAGTTGTCAAAGATATAGGCTACAAGGGTGAGTCCCATTTTTCTTTTTTTTGTGCTTTATTTTGCTCTATATCTAAGCTTTACTTGATTGCATTTTTGGGCTCCGACCCTAACTGAAAATAGTCATTTTTTGAGGTCTTTTTCTTGTTTGATTAAGGGTCCTTCCCTGTTTAAGGGCTCCAGCTACCACTTGCTTCTTTACCCCTCTTGTATGCCTCTTTCTTGCATAGTATTTTAGGCCTATTTGTAAATTGTTTCGAGGCATGTTGTAAACTGAAAAGTGACTTATTTTGAGCCCTTCTTCAACATGTTTGAAGGGATATTCACTGTTTGATGCTTCCTTTTGCCACTTGCTTCTTTGTCCCTCTTTTGGCCTTATTTTTGCATGTTTGTTAGCCCCTTGTGCTTGTATTTTTGGGCTCTGGTCCAAACTATAAATAGCCTTATTTTGACTCCCTCTTCATGTTTGGTCAAGGGTATTTTGTTTTTTGAGGCTTCCTTTTTGCTCCTTGTGTTGAAGCTCTCTTTTATGCCTTATTTTGCATAGTATTTTAAGCTTGCTTGTGCACTATTTTGGGCTTGACCGTAAACTGTAAAATAGCTTTTTTTGAGCCCCTCTTCAACTTTTTTGAAGGGCCCTCCCCCATTTAGGGTCAGAAGCTGCTACTTGCTTCTTTATCTCTCTTTCGAGGCCATTTTTGGATGTTGGTTTAGCACCATTTGTGCTTACCTTTAGACCTTCCTTAAAACTGGAAATATGCTTGTTTTGGGGCTGTCTTGATTCTGTCTTCATACTTCATGTTCAAATAATGCATGCTTTGCATAGCCATAGGTCATTCCATCTACCTCATTTCATGTTTCGGGATTCATTTCATGTTTCAGGATTCATTTCATGCATGTGGTGCCATGTTTCCATGTTTCGGGGCTATTTTGCGTCATATTTTAGCGCTAAAATTTTCATGTTTGCATATCATGTTTCATACCTTGCTATGCTTTGGTAGAGTGGCATTCGTGCCTCAGGTTCGGTCCTCGGTTTGCGTGCACGCATGCACGCATCTTGAGAGTCTCATTTTCATGTTATGGCCTCTTATGTGAGTGTGGCTGAGGTCCACTCACGTTGGTGTAAGTCCATTATGCATTGTGTATGCCATTTCATTTCATAGCATTGCGTATGCTAGGTTGTATGTTAGCGCATTGTGTATGCCATGCTATCTCGTGCATCGTGTATGCCATTTCATAGCATTGTGTATGTTAGGTTGTATCTTAGTTGCATTTCATGCATATCATGCATATTGCGTCGTGCTTGGGATAAGAGTTAGCCCGAGCACGGGAAACGAGGGACGTTTCGTACTTCGAGTGACGGAACGTGTCTCAATTCCCAGTCGCCGACACTCCGGATTATCCATGATGGAGTCTAGGTTTTGTTGTGTTTTCATATGCATTCATTCTATATTGAGTTGTGTAATTCAACTCCTCGGCCATCATGCATCGAGATGCGTGATTGGTAGCACGAGGATCGAGGTGTGCATACATTTGTGAAAATACATTGCTATGCCACTTTCCTGCTCTCTGTTGCAGCAAATCAAGAATCAGCAGTCTTCGGGGCTTGGCGCGCTTTCCAAAAAAATTATTGCAAAACAGAGGCTAATTGGGGCATCATAGTGGATTTCCGTGCAAAGGCAACCCGGATGTGCATCATTCATCATCTGAAGAAGAGTCAAGGCAGTCCCTGGCTTGCATGCCAGTTTATTGTTTTCTTAGTTAATTTGGTAATTAATTAGGATTTTTGTACATATTTGGACTGTATTATTTATTCGGATTGTATTATTCGGGACTGTATATTATTTTATTCGGACCCTCTGTGTGAGGGCATAATTGTAATAAGTGTGCGTGTGTGTGATGTATGTCTTCCAACCCCACGTCTTTCTCCGTTTTATTTATCCGCTTATGATGGTCAGATTAGGGCATGTTTCAATTAGCATACAGTATGATAGCATGTTTGCATTCATTCATCTGTTTTGCATGCACCGGGCTCGGCGCATCATACTAACTGCATTGTATTTGGTTGTTGGAGCATGGGTCTACAAGGGTGAGTTAGTTCTTTCCCTTTTCTAGTCCTTTTTTTGCTTTGTATATAAGCCTTAGTTGCTTGCATATTTGGGCTCTGACCCTAACTGAAAATAGCATTATTTTGATCTCCTTTTCATGTTTGTTTCAGGGACTCTCCCTGTTTGAGGCTTCCTTTTAACACTTGCTTCTTTACCTCTCTTGCATGCCTCTTTCTTGCATAGTATTTTTGGCCTATTTGTAAACTATTTTGAACTTGGTTATAAACTGTGAAGTGGCTTATTTTGAGCCCTTCTTCAACATTATTGAAGGGCTCTTCACTGTTTGAGGCTTCCTTTTGTCACTTGCCTCTTTATCCCTCTTTTGGCCTTATTTTTGCATGTTTTGTTAGCCCCTTGT
>NW_021026633.1:530221-592511 GCF_004153795.1 Camellia sinensis | reverse complement strand
TTTTTTTTGACCATTCGACCTAGTGCATATTCGGATCCATAGTGACCATTCCAAGTTAGGACAGGTTGCTCTTACCCGATAGGTTGTTTGAAACCGCTGCGTGCGTAGTGAAACCCTAGCTCCTGACAAAATAGGACAGGGAAACCCTACCCCACCATAGGGGTGTTTTGGCTCTCATTTTCTTGTTATGTGCTTTTAGAGTGCGTCTCTACAAGAATGCATGTATCAGTTTACAAGTTTGGGCATCAGGCCTGCGGGCACCAGTTCAGTGTTTCTAGGTATCAAGGGCCTGCAGGCACCAGTTCAGCATTTTTGGAATCAGTTATCTGCGGGTATCAGATTCAGTTTTGGGCAGTGATTTGAGAATAATGATCAGTGGTCGAATACAGTTATTCATCTTTGTTTACATCTGTTTTGGTAAAATTGGGCTGAGATGCTGTATGTTTTCTCTTTAGGGGGGATAAGAGATTTAGTTCAGAGCAACCAGTGTTCTCCTTTGCTGAGGCAAGACAGAAAAAGGCTCACCGGTTCTTCAGATCCGTCAGTCACCAGTCCGGTCCATCTGTCCGTCAGTCACCAGTCACATCACCTCTGTTCAATTCAGCAAAACTCGTGATGATGCAAAATTCAGAAGAAATTGTGGTTATGGCAGCCGCATCAGACCAAGGAATCACATTGCAAGGTGATACCGATGTTGAAGTGCCATACCCACCCAGGTCACCTGCCGCACATCCGATTTGGGAACCCCAGTTATGTCAAACCCGTGAGCCCACCACATTCGAGTTGATGGGAATGATTGGTAACCTTCAAAGATCTGTGGCGGATCTAGCCTGCGGAATGTCGGCTCCGCCACCAACCACATCGTATGCTGGGAACTTCATACCGGAGGAGCCCCCGCTACTGGGATGAATTGTAATCGAACTTAGCCAGCCTGAAGCCATACCAAGTTCCGGCAATGGCATGTCGACAACAACGGGGCTTCGCTCTGATGTAGCAACTCAAACCTTCTACCAAGCCGAGGCGAGTGGTAAGAACAAGATGAAGGTGGACACCGATCCTTACGAACAACTCCTGTGGGCTGTTGAGGCTTTGAAAGCTGGAGGATTGAATAAACAGCAGGTGCTCGCTGTTGCTGTAAAAACTGCGGATGATACCTTCCCCACTCAGGCCGAGAGTAGTTTAAGCCAGAGGGAAAATCGAGATGGAGACCGTCGTACCAGAACAGTTCCTTCCAATCCTAGCCCTGCACCTGGAAAAGATCAGAGAGCCAAGGCAGCACCTGCCAACCCTTTTTCGAGTACGTCTAGCAAAAGTCAGCAAGCCTCGAAGTATCCGCCCCGAGGTCGCAGGGTCTTCCATGCCCTCTACATGCCTTTGTCTAAGGCCCTTCAAATCCTCATCAAAAAAGGGCATCTCAAACCCCTCGAGCCTCGGCCTCTCCCGAGTCCCCTTCCAGCTAAGCATGATGGTACCCAGTACTGTGCATACCATCAACAAACCGGTCACAGCACCGACAACTGCTTCCGTCTTTGCCACGAAGTACAAGATTTGATTGACAATGAAGTCATCCTCCCTCCAAGCTCGGCAAAGTCTGTCACCACCGGGTTGGTGGATTTCGAGGATAATGCAAGTATGTGATTAGGGGTTGGACCACCTGCGGGTGGCGCGCGGTTTACCTCGGATGTGGCGTATGGCATGCACTATTTTGAGCATTTGCGAATACTAGTTTTGTAGTTTCTGACTTGGGTGTTGAGTCAGTTCTGTAGTTTTGTTTTGAGTCTGTCTCATTGTCTCGAGTCAGTCTTCTTGATTAAGGGTCTGCCTTGTTGTATCGAGTCAGTCCTGTTGTACAAGGGTCGAGTGATTTCGGGGGTGTTACCTCGGGCATCACCATTTTGTTTTGTGTTTGTCTTTTCATTTTGCTTTGAGTCTGTTCCCGCTTGGAGCCAGTTACACCAACAAATTTGAATGGAACAGCGGTAATTTTCATGCTCTTGTATTTGCTTCTGCCGTGTGCCACTTGTGCCAGAAGTTCTGGTTGAGATGGCAGTATTTGACTAGAACTGTGTCTTTTTTGTGCCTTGAACTCATTGCATCGACCTAAGTTTTTAAAACTTTTTCTAACACTGTGGTGAAAACAAAGAGGAAGGAATTCCTCGGGATTTGCAAAAATTTGATCAATTGAGAGAAAGAGAGGCGTGCTAAGCCCTTAATGAATGAAATCATGTTTGTTAACGTGAGTACTGAGAAGGATCCTGGCTTGATCCAGATTGGTCCCACACCATCTTCAGCGCGAGCGATTAGTCGCTTTCTTAAAAGATTTCAAAAAAATGTTTTACGCGGTCCTGCGAAGATCTGTGTAGAATCGCTCTTGAGATTGTGCAACTTAGGATCGCTCTCAGCCTCGAGACTCGACTCCTCATTTTCAAACCTTGGACTAGAACTCAGAAAGTTCAAAGGTCAACTACAATGTAAGGCCTGTGTGGCCGGATCCAGAGCAGTCCATGAATTGGCGGCAACAAAGTCAGATCAAGAAGCTTGCGAAGCTAGATCAGGAGCACCCCTCGAACTAGGGGCAAGAATTTCAAATGTGCTCGAAGAGTCCAAGATGAAGATCGGCAAGAATGCCAAACCCCAGAAGGGAGGAAAGAAGAAGACATTGTTGAAGGACAACCGAGTTTCTATCCACAAACACTAGGGGCAAATTCACCCTCCATTGGATGGACTCTTGCATCATCAGCGAACAACAGCCATTCTCCTGGATTCAGATGACTTCGGGATCTCAAAACCATTTGACATGGACAAAGCTATACTTTTACCCTTGAGAGGCTCGCTGGGCCGAAAACCTGGAAGGGCGGCCCAGGCAAAAGTTAGAGCAAGAAAAGAAGAAAAAGAACAAAAAAGAGAAAATAACAAAAGAACAAAAAAGAAAGATGCAAAGAAAAGAACAAAAAAAGAAAATCAAAAAAGAAATGAAAAGAAAAGAAAAGAACACAAAAATTGAAAAGAAGAAAAACATAGCTCGCAAGGTTAAAAACCCACAAAGGGCGGCCTTGGCAAAAGTTAGAGTGCAAAAGGAGAGGTTAATACCCGAGTGTACCTTAACCCCGAACTACGTAAGGCTTGATTCCCATCTTTGGGATACGTAGGCAACTTCATTCTGAAGTCCAGCCGTAAAACAATCCAAATCGACTGTGTCCATGTAATGGTTTTGATCATCTTTGCTTTCTCTGTATCTGAGGATTTGGTTGTATTCGTCACTCTGAGGACTGCCTACAATGCGCTGCGGTGCCATCCAAACAAGGGGCAACTTTCTGTTGCCATTCAATGCGCCGCGGTGCCGTTCAAACAAGGGGCAACTTTCCGTTGCCATGCAGTTCCTCTCAAGCAAGGGGCAATTTTCCTTCGAATCTGAAGTTGTGCATCTCAAGAGCGGGTTCCGTGCTCGTTGAGCAGTGGCCGTTTGCAAAAATAGTTTTTGAGAATTTTTAATGAAGTTGACTAATTTTCTCTCAAAAATTATTCCATTTTTTCAAAATTGGACCATTTCTTGGACCCCAAAAAGGGAAAATTTTCAGTGCTCACAGCCTAACTTGCATGATTTCAAATCAGAAAATCGAACAAGCGCGTTAATCTAACTCTCATTTTGATCAAAATTGTTTTAGAAAGCCAAAACGAAAAAATGGTCAAATTGATGAACTAGGGGCACAGTTGAGTCAGACTTCTTGTCTTTTCCTCGTTGTCAATGCATTTTCCAGAAAGGGCACTCTACTTGCCAGAAAGGGCATCATATTCTCCAGAAGAGGGCACAACTGAAGTTAGCAGAAAAGGGCTGAAAGCTCTCAACATCCTCCAAGCAATGAGGTATCAAGCCAAGTGCAAAGCACGAACTGGAATGATCTGATCACGTCTAAACTCCCCGGTGGAGCATCATCAACCAATGTCAATTACAGATCTGCTGCACATCCAGCCGCATCACAACCCCTTTGTGGGAGAAACTCACTGTTGTGAACAAGAAGAAGAATCTAGCGGAGTGCTAGGGGCAAGAGCCCGCAACTTTCTGTTTGTCCATTAACCACCCAGAGGAGGGATAAAAAATGAGAGATTGAAGAATAGAGAGATGTGCGCTGAGAGAAAAAGTGAGAGAAGGGATTTTTCAGAAAAACAGAGCCTGAGGGCCGAGTGATGTGAGAATCACAAATGAGAAAGGGTGGGAAACAATACCCGGAGAAACTGGCTCCTCGTGCACCGAGAGGTCTCTCGCCTTTGTAACACAGCTGAGTGTTGTGTTTGTGCGTTTTGTTTGTCTCGTTTCTTGTTTTAAGTCGTTTGAGTGTCAACAAATGTGTTTAGGTCATTTTACCTTGTTTTTCCTTTGTTGAGTTGTGTTTAGGTCGTTCTACCTTTGTTTTCCATTGTTGAGTCGTTTTGGCTGTGGTCAGTTGTAGGCTCAATACCCGGTTGAGAACCCTTTTCTCATTTCAATTTCAAAAATCGTTTTGTGCTCAGAGTGTCGTGTCGTTCTCCACATTTGTGCAAGTCAGGATTGGTTCTTTTATAAAGCCGTGGGATTCAACCCAGGTCATGTGAAAACAGTAAAACCAGGACCCATCTGAAGCTATGAAAGTTCCGGGCTACAAAGCAAAAGAAAAGAGGGAAAATGTCGGGCATCCGAGTTTGTTTCAATTTCGGCAAGTTTCGTCATTGCATCCTGTATGTTCAGAATAAGCAGTGTCTTGTATGAGCTGTGTGCCGAATAAACAAAATACTGTGTTATGGGCTGTGAGTTCAGAATAAGTTGTGTTCAGAACGGACCGTGTGTTCAGAATCAGCGGTGTCCTGCGTGAGCCGTATGTTCCAAAATAAGTAGAATATTGTGTTATGAGCTGGGTGTTCAGAATGAGCAGTATGCCGATACGAGCTGTGTGTTCAAAGTGAACAGAATACTGTGTTGACTATTTCACTTTTTTCAAGCCAGAATGGTGATCAGAAGTGCTCTCCCTGAGTACCGTTCCCCGTCAGAGTAAAGCGATTTACCGCCACTCACTCCATGAGGTGCTTCCTAGAGTGCCCCTTTGTCTATTCATTGCATTCCCTAAACATCATGCTCTACATTGCTTGTAACATGTATTGTGTCATCGCACTTGTTGCGTTTATTTGCATCTTATGTTATCTTATATCCTTTTGCGCCGTGCTGCGTTTAGAATCGTTGTCCTCCGGGACTTTCTCAGGTCTTGTTGTGCGCGCACCTGGACGGTTATTGTTTGGACCTCCTCTCACGATTTCAGCGTGGTTTGAGTGTCCCGTTCCTCACACGATTTCAGCGTGTTTGGAATTTATCTCAGGTTGCGTTGTGCGCGCACCTGGGCGGTTGTTGTTTTGGACCTCCTCTCACAATTTCAGGGTGGTTTGAGTGTCCCATTCCTCACACGATTTCAACGTGTTTGGAATTTATCTCAGGTTGCCTTGTGTATGCACCTGGGCGATTATTGTTTGGACCTCCTCTCACGATTTCAGCGTGGTTTGAGTGTCCCGTTCCTCACACGATTTCAGCGTGTTTGGAATTTATCTCAGGTTGCGTTGTGTGCGCACCTGGGCGGTTATTGTTTGGACCTTCTCTCACGATTTAAGCGTGGTTTGAGTGTCCCGTTCCTCACACGATTTCAGTATGTTTGGAATTTATCTCAGGTTGCGTTGTGCGCGCACCTGGGCGGTTGTTGTTTGGACCTCCTCTCACGATTTCAGCGTGGTTTGAGTGTCCCGTTCCTCACACGATTTTAGCGTGTTTGGAATTTATCTCAGGTTGCGTTGTGTGCGCACCTGGGCAGTTGTTGTTTGGATCTCCTCTCATCATTTCAGCGTGGTTTGAGTGTCCCGTTCCTCACACGATTTCAGTGTGTTTGGAATTTATCTCAGGTTGCGTTGTGCGCGCACCTGGTCGGTTGTTGTTTGGACCTCCTCTCACGATTTCAGCGTGGTTAGAGTGTTCTTTTCCTCACACGATTTCAGCGTGTTTGGGAATTTATCTCAGGTTGCGTTGTGTGCGCACCTGGGCGGTTATTGTTTGGACCTCCTCTCACGATTTCAGCGTGGTTTGAGTGTCCTGTTCCTCACATGATTTCAGCGTGTTTGGAATTTATCTCAGGTTGCGTTGTGCGCACACCTGGGCTGTTGTTATTTGGACCTCCTCTCACAATTTCAGCGTGGTTTGAGTGTCCCGTTCCTCACACGATTTCAGCGTGTTTGGAATTTATCTCAGGTTGCGTTGTGAGCGCACCTGGGCGGTTCTTTTGCGGCCTCCTCTTACGATTTCAGCGTTGTTTGAGTGTCCCGTTCCTTACACGATTTCAGCGTGTTTGGAATTTATCTCAGGTTGCGTTGTGCGCGCACCTGGGCGGTTGTTGTTTGGACTTCCTGTCACGATTTCAGCATGTTTGGAATTTATCTTAGGTTGCGTTGTGCGCGCACCTGGGCGGTTATTGTTTGGACCTCCTCTTACGATTTCAGTGTGGTTTGAGTGTCCCGTTCCTTACACAATTTCAGCGTGTTTGGAATTTATCTCAGGTTGCGTTGTGCGCACACCTAGGCGGTTATTGTTTGGGCCTCCTCTCACGATTTCCGCGTGGTTTGAGTGTCCCTTTTCTCACACGATTTTAGCGTGTTTGGAATTTATCTCAGGTTACGTTGTGCGCGCACTTGCGCGGTTGTTGTTTGGGCCTCCTCTCACGATTTCAGCGTGGTTTGAGTGTCCCTTTCCTCACACGATTTCAGCGTGTTTGGAATTTATCTCAGGTTGCGTTGTGCGCGCACCTGGGCGGTTGTTGTTTGGACCTCCTCTCACGATTTCAGCGTGGTTTGAGTGTTCGATTCCTTACGCGTTTTCAGCGTGTTTGGAATTCATCTCAGGTTGCGTTGTGTATGCACCTGGGCGGTTGTTTTCGGACCTCTTCTCACGATTTCAGCATGGTTTGAGTGTCTCCTTCCTCACATGATTTCAGCGTGTTTGGATTTTATCTCAGGTTGCGTTGTGTGCGCACTTGAGCGGTTTTTTTGGACCTCTTCTCACGATTTCAACGTGGTTTGAGTGTCCCATTCCTCACACGATTTCAGCGTGTTTGGATTTTGTCTCAGGTTGCGTTGTGTGCGCACTTGAGCGGTTTTTTCGGACCTCTTCTCACGATTTCGGCGTGGTTAGAGTGTTCTTTTCCTCACACGATTTCAGCGTGTTTGGAATTTATCTCAGGTTGCGTTGTGTACGCACCTGGGCGGTTGTTTTTGGGCCTCCTCTCACGATTTCAGCGTGGTTTGAGTGTCCCATTCCTTACGTGATTTTAGCGTGTTTGGAATTTGTCTCAGGTTGCGTTGTGTACGCACCTGGGCGGTTGTTTTTGGACCTCCTCTCACGATTTTAGCGTGGTTTGAGTGTCCCATTCCTTACGCGATTTCAGCGTGTTTGGAATTTATCTCGGGTTGCGTTGTGCGTGCACCTAGGCGGTTCTTTTCGGACCTCTTCTCTCGTTTTCAGCGTGGTTAGAGTGTTCTTTTCCTCACATGATTTCAGCGTGTTAGGATTTTATCTCGGGTTGCGTTGTGCGCGCACCTGGCGGTTGTTTTCGGACCTCTTCTCACGTTTTCAGCATGCTTAGAGTGTTCTCTTCCTCACACGATTTCAGCGTGTTTGGATTTTATCTCAGGTTGCGTTGTGTACGCACCTGGGCGGTTGTTTTCAGACCTCTTCTCACGATTTCAGCGTGGTTTGAGTGTCCCGTTCTTTACGCAATTTCAGCGTATTTGGAATTTGTCTCAGGTTGCGTTGTGCGCGCACTTGAGCGGTTGTTTTCAGACATCTTCTCACGATTTTGGCGTCGTTAGAGTGTTCTTTTCCTCACACGATGTCAGCGTGTTTGGAATTTATCTCAGGTTGCGTTGTGCGCGCACTTGAGCGGTTGTTTTCAGACCTCTCCTCACGATTTCAGCGTGATTGGAGCCTCCCCTTGCTCACACGATTTTCAGCGTGTTTGGAATTTATCTTAGGTTGCGTGAAACGCGCTCCTGATTGATTTTCTCTATTCTGCCTCCACTCACGAGTCCAGCGTGGTTGGAGTATGTCACCATTTTGCATCTACTGTACTCTCTATTGCATCACATCTATTATCTATTGCATCACATCTATTATCTATTGCATCACATCTATTACATCCATTGCATCGTATCTGTTTTATCGTCCGGTCTAAAGAGACTTTAAATCCTGGATCATCATTCGCGCCATTTTGCGCATCGCACTTGCATTTCATCGCATTATCTTGTGCACTCCTGGTCTAGGAGACCTTAAATCCTCTAAAGGTGCAATTCCTTTGGTGTTTGTCATGCCCGAACGACTTCCAGTGGTCTGGTATAGCCACCTGCCTGTGTTTACGATGAGTTCCTAGGAGACCAATTGAGACGGTGGAAACTAGAGTTCGAATGGCTCTTGCCTAGAATGCAAAGGTTCGGGATTTCCGAGACTAAAGTCTGGTTTAAATACCCAGGGGTATATCCTTGACTTGAAATCTGTATGGCAGCCCCATAGATTGAGATAGCATGTGTATGCGTTTCAATTCTAGATACTGAATCAACCTAGTCTGTCACCCTGTTGGAGAATAGGGAAAGCTGCAACCATAGTCAGGGAGAAAAGTAGTACTTGTGGTTCAACCAAGAAGAAGCGAGAGATCCCCAGCACCATAAGACACGATATTGTATGTACGGTTCATTTGAGGCTGGTGCGACCAGACGAACCGCGCAGGTATTGTATCTTCTCCGTGTGAGACGTGGCAAAAATTCAATGATTCTCCGCACTCTTCAACTGCATGAAATGTAGTTTCACTTCGCATTCTTGCTTAAAACTGTTGCATCTATTGTGAATATGTGCTTCATTACAACTTACTGCAATTGCATGATCATTGAGTCACCTTTGGCGTCTTGCATTACCAGTTGCATTTTGCACTCCCCCTGCCTGCGGGCGCGCCTACGGGCACATCTCTGTTTATCTCGCCTGTTTGTCTAAGTCTTCGGCCTTGTCAAAAATGGGTCGTCTCTGGGCTTTGACATTCACTCCCGTCACGTGTGACTTTCGAGTTCTGTCAAAGAGGGGCAACTGTAGACACCCCATTTTTGACCGACCTTAAGACTCAGACGTCACCGATTGAGCGCTTGGTGATATTGCATATTGTGCCCGTTCAGAAGTTTCAAAGTCTCGGCTGCGAGTCTTGCCTCCGGATTTCTGGGCTCTTTCGTGTCTTGCCTCGATTTGCGAACCAGGCCCCGTTTTCTCTGTTTTCTCTTCCCGAAGGGAGGGAGAGATCTCGTAGATCATCTCTCAGTGGCCGTAGGCTACGTTTCGTGGTCGTAGGCCACTTTTCCTGTTTGGAGCCCGGTTTCTGGTTTTTCGGAGTCGACGGCCGCGTGCCTCGGTTCGGGACCGCTTAACCACCTCCGTTTGCTCCGGTTTTTGGTATACACCCCACCACCATCCATTCCAACAACTTGGAGCTATTTTTCAGAGCTTAGGAACACCATTTCTCAGACCAAGACCTGCTGGTCCATTGGTCTTCAAGGGTAAACTTCTTTTCCCTCTTTTTTGTTCCTATCTTGCTCTATATCTAAGCCTTACTTGCAAGCATTTTCGAGCTCCGACCCAAACTGTAAATAGTCATATTTTGAGCTCCTTTTCATGTTTGATTAAGGACCTTTTGCTGTTTGAGAACTCCAGCTACCACTTGCTTCTTTAACTCTCTTTTAGGCCTATTTTTGCATGTTATTTTAGGCCTACTTGTGTTTATTTTCGTGGCTTGTCATAAACTACAAAGTGTCTTGTTTTGAGCCCCTATTCAACTTTGTTGAAGGGCTCTCTTTGGTTTGAGATCTCTTACTATCACTTGCCTCTTTAACTCTCTTTTAGGCCTATTTTGGGGGGAAATTTGAATTTCATTTTCCCCCATTTTTTCACCACTTCTCCCTCTATAAAACCAGACCCTACAGCTCTGTTTTGAGGGTTACAAAAAATTGTTTGAAGCATTATACACACAACCTCTCTCTCCCTCTCTTCCAAGCTCCAAAACCCTTTGTTCTTGGACCATTTTTACACTACGACCCATAGCACCACTCCTCCTCACTCCATACCAGCAGCTTGGAGGCCATTTCCAGATGCAAAGAGCACCTTTCCTTGGTTCAAGAGTTGTCAAAGATATAGGCTACAAGGGTGAGTCCCATTTTCCTTTTTTTGTGCTTTATTTTGCTCTATATCTAAGCTTTACTTGCTTACATTTTTGGGCTCTGACCCTAGCTGAAAATAGTCATGTTTTGAGGTTTTTTTCATGTTTTATTAAGGGTCCTTCCCGGTTTAAGGGCTCCAGCTACCACTTGCTTCTTTACCCCTCTTGTATGCCTCTTTCTTGCATAGTATTTTAGGCCTATTTGTAAACTGTTTCAAGGCATTTTGTACACTGAAAAGTGGCTTATTTTGAGCCCTTCTTCAACATTGTTGAAGGGATATTCACTGTTTGAGGCTTCCTTTTGCCACTTGCTTCTTTGTCCCTCTTTTGGCCTTATTTTTGCATGTTTTGTTATCCCCTTCTGCTTGTATTTTTGGGCTCTGGTCTGAACTTTAAATAGCCTTATTTTGACCCCCTCTTCATGTTTGGTCCAGGGTCTTTTGTTGTTTGAGGCTTCCTTTTTGCTCCTTGTGTTGAAGCTCTCTTTTATGCCTTATTTTGCATAGTATTTTAAGCTTGCTTGTGCACTGTTTTGGGCCTGACCGTAAACTGTAAAATAGCTTGTTTTGAGTCCCTCTTCAACTTTGTTGAAGGGCCCTCCTCCATTTAGGGTCAGAAGCTGCTACTTGCTTCTTTATCTCTCTTTTGAGGCCATTTTTGGATGTTGGTTTAGCCCCATCTGTGCTTACCTTTAAACCTTGCTTAAAACTGGAAATATGCTTGTTTTGGGGCTGTCTTGATTCTGTCTTCATACTTCATGTTCGAATAATTCATGCTTTGCATAGCCATAGGTCATTCCATGTACCTCATTTCATGTTTCGGGATTCATTTCATGCATCGGGTGCCATGTTTCCATGTTTCGGGGCTGTTTTGTGTCATATTTTAGCGCTGAAATTTTCATGTTTGCATATCATGTTTCATACCTTGCCATGCTTTGGTAGAGTGGCATTCGTGCCTCAGGTTTGGTCCTCGGTTTGCGTGCACGCATGCACGCATCTCGAGAGTCTCATTTTCATCTTATGGCCTCTTATGTGAGTGTGGATGAGGTCCACTCACATTGGTGTAAGTCCATTATGCATTGTGTATGCCATTTCATTTCATAGCATTGCGTATGCTAGGTTGTATGTTAGCGCATTGTGTATGCCATGCTATCTCGTGCATCGTGTATGCCATTTCATAGCATTGTGTATGTTAGGTTGTATCTTAGTTGCATTTCATGCATATCATGCATATTGCGTCGTGCTTGGGATAGGAGTTAGCCCGAGCACGGGAAACGAGGGACGTTTTGTACTTCGAGTGACGGAACGTGTCTCAATTCCCAGTCGCCGACACTTCGGATTATCCATGATGGAGTCTAGGTTTTGTTGTGTTTTCATATGCATTCATTCTATATTGAGTTGTGCAATTCGACTCCTCGGCCATCATGCATCGAGATGCGTGATTGGTAGCACAAGGATCGAGGCATGCATACATTTGTGAAAATACATTGCTATGTCCCTTTCCTGCTCTCTGTTGCAGCAAATCAACAATCAGCTATCTTCCAGGGCTTGGCGGGCTTTCCAAAAAAATTATTGCAAAACAGAGGCTAATTGGGGCATCACAGTGGATTTCCGTGCAAAGGCAACTCGGATGTGCATCATTCATCATCTGAAGAAGAGTCAAGGCAGTCCCTGGCTTGCATGCCAGTTTATTGTTTTCTTAGTTAATTTGGTAATTAATTAGGATTTTTGTACATATTTGGACTGTATTATTTATTCGAATTGTATTATTCGGACCCTCTGTGCGAGGGTATAATTGTAATAAGTGTTTGTGTGTGATGTATGTCTTCCAACCCCACGTCTTTCTCCGTTTTATTTATCCGCTTATGATGGTCAGATTAGGGCATGTTTCAATTAGCATACAGTATGATAGCATGTTTGCATTCATTCATCTATTTTGCATGCAGCGGGCTCGGCGCATCATACTAACTGCATTGTGTTTTCAATTCCAAGTTGAATACATGTTACCTGTAGCATTTCATATGCCATGTTTAGAATAGCCGAGCCTGCTATAGTTGTATTTTTGCATGTGGTGCATTAGGCATTTCTGTATAGTTAGGATCATGCATGGATTTCTAATTAGCTTCTGTTTTGGCTTGGAGTACTCGGTAAGTTTTATGCTTTAGCATCCTTGCATGCGTGTGAGTGACTGCCATGATAGCATGCTTACCATGAGGCTATATGCTTATGTGATATAATTGCCTGAATGCCTGTGGGTGAAGGTTGGGTTATTTGAGTTGGAGCAATTCGTTAAAATGTATGTTTTAAGCCCACTAGATAGTGGCAAAAATCATGTTTTTCTAAGCCCACCTGAGGGTGGCAAATCCACGTCTTAGCCTACTTGCGGGTAGCACCATCAAACCATTTTCAAACAAACAAACATGAAATGTTTTGTTCCAATTCAGGCGACCCAGTCTATACTTGTATGCTGTGCGCATCACATAGTAAATCTAGGCTAATAACCGGAATAAGAACGCATAATGTTTTCAAAAATAGATATCATGGTTAGTAGAGGTCGATCTTTGATCGGGCGAGCGGGGGTGCTCACGAAGTGACCTTCCCCAATCGTACCCAAGTTCCCGAGCCGAGGCAACTTTGGTGATGACGGACACGTGGCCTTAGGTAACGAGTCAGGGTTTCCTAAATTTCGCAAAATAAAATATTTAGGTGGTGACTCTGTATCTGGCAAAGCAGTCCATGTTTGGCACTTCTTTCAAAATCTGTTCTTCTCAAAACGATTTGCCGGATTTGGACTCTTTGGTTCAGATTAAGAACCGTGACAATTTGAGAGTCCGAGCTGTAGTGACCCCAATATCGAATGGAACGGGACTCACCCTCCCGGGGCGTTCGGGGATGTCTACACACGCTTAGTAGTTTTTCTGGCTAATTTGAAGCGGTAAATACGATAGGTAAGTTGTTTAATCAAGGTTCCAAAATAGGTAATTTGGGATTTATGGAAGGCAATATATGGAGTAGCACTCATCCCTTTCTCCGCTGTAAAAATTCCTTGGTAAGAAAGTCAGGAAGAGAATTTTGACAACCAAGTATGTAGGTAATATTGAAATCAAAAATACTTAAAATAGATTGCCAACGGGTAAAAATTTGCTTACTAGCAAGATTTTGAACATCTTTTTCCAAAACATATTTAGCAGATTTGTAATCAACACGAAGTAAAAACTTTTGATTTAAATTATAATCTTGAAATTTAGTAATACATAAAACAGTAGATAAAATTTCTTTTTTGATAATACTACAATTTAATTGTGCTTTATTCCAGACACCAAAACAATTTGTTCAGATGATTGAGGAGTAACTTGCTGAAGAAGAATGCCACCACAACCAATATCAGAAGCATCAGTTTGAATGATTTTAAATGAATTCTCAGTAGGAATACCAAGACAAGGAAGAGATTGAACATATTGTTTGACTTGTTGGACAATAGCAGTATGAACAGAAGACCAAGGAGGAGGATTATCCTTTAACCTATCAAAGAGAGGTTGACAAGTTTTCCTAAGGTCTTTATAGAATTCAGCAATGTAATTAAGGGAACCTAAAAACCTTTGTAATTGGGTTTTATCAAGAATTTTATCGGGAAACTTAGACGCAAACTCAATGGAACGACTAATAGGCAGAATGATATTATGGTGAATATCATAACCTAAAAATCGAACTTTAGTGTGAAATAATTTAATTTTGAGAGCAGATATGACTAAACCATTACTTTTAATTGTATAAAAGAATGCAGTTAAATGTTTCCAATGTTCATTAATTGATTTAGAGAAAATTAATATGTCATCGATGTAAACAATAGAAAAATGACTAAATGGGTTGAATATATCATTCATTATATTTTGAAATTCACTAGGAGCATTTTTTAATCCAAATGGCATGCCATTCCATTCATAATGACCAAAGGGTGTAGTAAAAGCAGTTTTATATCTGTCTTTAGGATGAATTTGAATTTGCAAAAATCCATTTTTTAAATCAAATTTACTAAAAATAACGGCTTGACTAAGACTTTTAATCAAATTTTTTTTATTAGGAATTGGGTATCTAATCCATTCTAAAACTTCATTTGAAGGTTTATAATTGATAACTAGTCGATGAACACCCCGTTCTAATTCAGCATTTTTGTTAACATAAAAAGCAGGGCAAGACCATGGTGATTTGCTTGGACTAATTATTCAGTTTTTTAATAATTTATTAATTTCTTTTTTACACATTTCAAGTAATTCATGATTCATTTGAATAGGTCGAGATTTAGTAGGATTTATCTTTCATTAAAATTTTTAATATATGGTAAAGTAACTACATGCTTTTTCCTATGCCAGAATGTAGTAGGTAAAGTAGAACAGACATTAGTTTCTAATTTTAATTTAAACTCATTAATTTGAGAAATAATAACTGGATCGGTTAATTGTTGATCAATTCTTTTATAGTTGAACAAACAAGTTGATTAGTAGATGGAACTTGATTATTATCTAAATGAGTTTCAATTTTATCTAATTGTTTACCAATGCTCTTTAAACATTGATTAGTATAATTATTTTGTTCAATAACCTTTTTAATTTCAGGGTCAGTACCAGGCAGCTTAAAAGGAGAGGCTGGGACGTCAGAACCTTGATGATCAATGATTATATTTTCTAGGGAAGGATGACTAGAACTAACAGAAGTATTTGGAGAAGTTCTCCATAAATAATATATATATTATATAATTTAAATATAGATAAACGAGCCGAGCTTGATAAGCCGAGCTCGTGCGAGCTCGAGCTTGTTCATGAACGGCTCGGTTCATTTGCAGCTCTACTTCTAGTTCCACTTTGTAGCATGGAAATAGATATTTCATCCTTATTCCATGAGTAGGGAGATGAGCTGACAACAATTCTCGAGTTGTTACTTTTTTTTTTCTTTTTCTTTTCTTTTTTTTCGTTTTAACTGCTTTATGATTATCACATACTATCTAGTGATGTTTGATGATTTGTGGAGCACTTCTAACTCTTCCTTTAATAATTTAGTGAAAGGAAGGAGGAAAGGAGAATAACACTTTTGGTGTCTAGCTAAGTCTTTTCCTTTTGCTCTTAAGATCACCATGCAAGCAAACTTGCCATGGTTGATGATTTGGGAAGCAAACCTACTCCCTCCTTGAAATTCTTCATGATAGAAGGGAGCATGAAGGATGAACATCTTTTGGAAACCCTTTGTTTTGCTCTGTTCCAGTTCTGTTGTAGCTGGGTTTTCCTCAGAAACAGTGGCCGGCCGACCATTATTATGTACGACTGACCACCTAATTAGGCTGGCTGACCAAGCATGTTATACGGCAGTGGTAATTTTTCAGCAAAACAAAACAAGTTTTTTGGGCCAAACTGAGGCACAACCGTATTTTATTAGATCCGGCCAGCCCTCATTGTGGTTCGGTTGTGCATCAGAGTGTACACATAAAGGACTATTGTTGGCAAAACAGAGCAACTTCTGGCAACAAACAAAGAGGTTTCTGGAGGATGTTCTCGCTTGTGTGCGCATGCGACTCACCGCTCATTTAAGCCTATTAGATTAGTAGCTTTGATAATTGTATTTTGTAATAATTTGTAATGAATTAGTTGCTTTCATTCGAATTTGTAATAATTAATTAAGTAGTTAATTCATTTGGTGTTGTAATAATTAGTTGATTAGGATGTTCGAACCCTTTTGTGCGATGTCAAATTTGTAATATTTGTGTGTCTTTCAACCCCCATTTCTTTCTCCCTTTTATTTATATGCTTACCGTGGTTACATATAGTATCATATTTTCGTTTCATATCATTGCCATGCTTTGTATCCTTTTTTGCATACATTAAGGTTCGGTTCATCATTCTTGAATATCATTGTCATTTCTTACTTACTTGAATATGTATGTTACCGCATGCTTTAAGTTAATCCATATGACATGTTAATAAGCCGAACCTAGTAGTTGCATTCTTGTATGTATTACATTAGCCATTTTGCATATAGGATCATGCATTTTTCTAACTATATTATTTTGCTTTGGCTTACCTCAGAGTACTAGGTATGCAATTTTTGGTTTTAGCATATTCATGTGTGTAATTATTGTTATGTCAAGCATACTACCATGATGCTACATACTTATTTAAAATACCTCTTTGAATGCCTGTGGATGAAGGCTATTTCGCTTAAGTTAAAATGACTTTGATTAGTGTACATATGAGCTCGCTTTTTATTCAAGTAGCACATATTCAAAACTCTTTTTAAACAAGCATGAAATCAAAGCATTCGAAAGCAAGTGAAACAGTCTATACTTGTGTACCTCACATAGTAAGTTAGCACAATAAAATCAGAACAAGAGCATGTAATGTTGATAAAATTCACATCATGATTAGTAGAAGCTGATCTTTGATTGGGTGAGAGGGGTGCTCAATTCATGACCTTCCCCTCTCATATCTAAAGTTCCCAAACTGAGACGACTTTGGTTAAGTTGAACAAATGGCCTTTAGCACTCAAATTGAAACTGAAATTGAATTTTCATGGTTACTATTGACAAATTGCACTTGACTGACCATCAATCAAGCAAATTGAACTAATCAAATTTTTAACGGCATCACTTGTGAAAAGTTTGTTTAAGAAGGAAAATTAAACTTTGCAAAAATGATGATAGTTTCAGAGGTTAATCCTTCATTTTGTCTCAGTGTTACAATGGCGATCCAGACAGACCACATACAGGCTTGTTTGATGACCTTGCTCGGTCGATGGGCTAACCGATTCTAGACTTAAGCCTGCCGAATGCTCTGATCAGTCGTCATGGTTTGAACTTAGTGTTGCTGGGACTTCTGGACTCAGTCTAGTTGAGATCTTTGGGCTCAATCTTGCGGAGGCCTCTGGACTTTGTCTTGCTGAGATCTTTGGGCTCAGTCATGCTGAGGCTTCTGGACTTAGTCTTGTTGAGATCTTTAGACTTAGTCTTGCTAAGGCTTTTGGACTCAGTCTTGATGAGATTTCTGGACTCAATCTTTAGATTCAGTCTTGTTGAGGCCTCTGGACTTAGTCTAGTTGAGATCTTTGGGCTCAGTCTTGCTGAGGCTTCCGGACTCAGTCATGCCGAGATTTCTGAACTTAGTCTATCTGAGATCTTTGGGCTTAGTCATGCTAAAGCGATCGGATGGTTTGATTTAGAATATTTGAGATTTACAACACAGATAAAGGAGGTGAAGACTTTTCTCATTAATGTTTAGTCCTGCCAAAGTTAACTTGTAGAATGCTTTGAAAAGAATGGCAAAATACAATAATAATTTGGGCCAAATATGACAATGAAATAAAGGAAGACATGAGAAAAAGATTTATTGAAAATACGGCCGGAGATGTTTAGCATTCCATAGGTGAAGGAGATGTCTACCCTCTATGTCTTGCAAGCGGTAAGTGCCTGGGCGTGGTCTAGACTTGACGATGTATGGCCCCTTCCATTTGGTTGCTAATTTGCTTTCAGCTGGGTTCTTGGTTGCCAGAGTTTCTTCCTTCAAAACTAGGTCGCCTACAGCGAATTCTCTAGGTCTAACTCTGATATTATAATGCTTCCTCATCCTCTGTTGGTATGAGGCCAGTTTGAAGGTGGCCGACTCCCGTAGTTCCTTAATATGGTCTAGTTCAGCCCATTGCAGTTCTTCATTCAGTTCTAGGTTTGGATGCATCGCCCGAGGGGTCAACAAGCCGATCTCCAGGGGATGACCGCCTTAGCATCGTATGTCAAGTGAAAAGGGGTCTCCCCCGTGGGGGTTCGTGCTGTTGTTCTATATGCCCAAAGTACGGTCAGTAATTCCTCTGCCCAGAGTCCCTTAGTAGCCTCTAACTTGGTCTTGATAATCTTCAACAGAGACCGGTTGGTAACTTTGACTTGTCTATTAGCTTGGGGGTGGCCTGGAGAGGAGAAACATGTCCAGATATTGAGTTCTTCACAGAACTCCCTGAACTTGGCATTGTCAAACTGCTTCCCATTATCTAACACAATGGCCTAAGGTATTCTGAACCTATATATGATGCATTGCGAGATGAACTTAGTAGTATTTCACTTAGTAATCTTGACAAGAGGCTCTGTTTCCACCCATTTAGTAAAGTAATCGATGGCAACTACAACAAACTTGACTTGTCCTTTAATAGTCGATAAAGGGCCTATGAGATCGATCCCTCACTTGGCAAAGGGATAAGGGCTGTTGAATGTGATCAGTTCGAATGGAGGAGCATGAGGTATGTTGACAAAGCGCTGGCACTTACCGCATTTTAACACAAAATCATTGGCATCTTGGCTAAGTATAGGCCATAATTAGCCTGTACGGAGGATCTTATGAGCCAACGATCGTCTCCAAGAATGGTTGCCACAAACTCCTTCATAGATTTTCCTCATAACATAAGTTGTTTGGTCTGCATTAATACACCTGAGATATGGTCGTTAAAACCTTCGCTTATACAAGATTTCGTCAACGATGACATAGTTAGCTAACCAAGCTCTAGTCTTGTCTACCTATTTTCTATCTTCTAGTAGTATCCCATTTTCCAAGAATTAAACTATGTCCTGCGCCCATGGGATATGTTCGTTTTCGAGTAGATAGACTTCTTGCTGGTTCTGGAAAATCGCTGGGTGTTACAGATATTCAACTCTGACCCCACGACTAAGGTCAGATTGATCAGCTGAGGTTGCTGGGCCATCTAATCTACCTGGAAATTGGATATGCTTGATGTGAAAGCTGTTGAATAAAAGTATGAAGAGTAAAGCAATGTCCCAGTACGATCTCATTTTCTCTTTTTTTGCGTCAAATTCTCCACTGATTGGACCAACTACCAACTATGAATCACTGAACACCTGAATACGATCTACCCCAATATCTTTAGGTAACCAGAGGCCTGCTATTAAAGCTTCATATTCCACCTCGTTGTTACTTGCCTTAAACTGGAATTTGGAGGGCACGTTTGAAGTCCTCACCTTCTAGGGTGGTAAGGATTAGTTCGGCCCTACTTCCTTCCCTCCTGGAAAAGCTATCAACATTTAGAGTCCAGGAGTGGGGGTTGGTCTCCTCAAGTGTTGCGCTGACTTGTAGGGGAAGTATGTCTGGAGTGACATTTGTGAACTCGAGGATGAAGTCTGCTATAGCTTGGCCTTTAATAGCTGTCTGAGGTCGGTAAGAAATTTCATATTGACTTAACTCAATAGACCATTGCATAAGCCTGCCAGATGACTCAGGTTGTTGCATAACTTTTTTCAGGGATCAGTCCGTGAGGGCCACAATGGAATGGGCTTGAAAGTATGATTGAAGTCGTCTGGAGGCGGTAACGAGAGCTAATGCCAATTTTTCCAACAAGACATAGTTCTGTTTTGCTCCCTTGAGTGCTTGGCTGATGTAGTAGACATGCGTTGGACTAAATTTTCCTCTCTAATTAGGGTTGCACTGGCTGCCGTGTTGGAGACGACCAGGTAGAGAAAGAGTGCTTCCCCTGGAACTGTTTGAGAGAGGAGAGGAGGGTTGGCCATACATTGCTTCAACTACTGAAATGCCTCCTCAAATTCATCGTTCCAAGTAAAAGCCTTCCTAGGCACCTTGAAAAATGGAAGACATTTGTCCATTGCCCTAGAAATGGATCGATTGAGGACGACCACTCTACCCGTGAGTCGTTGAACCTCTTTTACAGTCCTGGGAGACTTCATTTCTACCAATGCCTTGATCTTCTCTAAATTGGCCTTGATTCTTCAATGGCTAACCATAACACTCAAAAACTTGCCAAACCCTACGTCAAAGGCACACTTCTCTAGATTCAAAGTCATTTTGTACTTGCATAGGGTCTGGAAGGTCTCTCGGATATCAGATAAGTGATTTGAAGCAAGCTTGCTTTTAACGAACATATCATCTACATAGACTTCCATATTCCTGTTGATTTGATTCTTAAACATTGCATTAACTAGCTGCCGATAAGTGGCCTTTGCATTCTTCAAGCCGAATGACATTACTCGGTAATGGTAAGTCCCCCGATCAGTGATGAAAGATGTGTGAGCTTGATCTACTGCATGCATAAAGATCTTATTGTAGCCTGAAAAAGTATCCATGAAGTTGAGCATCTGATGACCTGCAGTTGCATCAACCAGTAGGTCTATTCTGGGGATAGGGTAGTTATCCTTTGGACATGCTCTGTTAAGGTCTGAGTAGTCGTAAAGCCTCCACTTTCCATTACTTTTACGAACCAAGACCATATTAAATAACCATCTAGGATAGTCCACATTTTTTATAAACTTGGTTTTCAACAGCTTGTCCACTTCTTCATCGATGAGACCGTTACGCTTGGGGTGAAAAATGTGCTGCTTCTGGCAAACTGGTCTAAGAGTTTTTTTATAGACTAATTAATCCCATTAATTTTAAAAAGGTAAATTTAATATATTATTTAAAAATTAGATTTATGGTTATATCTTTATTTATATTATTTTTTTTCCCTTTTTGTGTCAGAAAAGTAATATACACAACCTATGAAAATCAAATTTATGATGAATTTTTATATAAGAATCTTTTTATTTGGAATGACTTAAAATGTAAGATTTTTCAAACAATTGAAAAGGAGTAAAAAAAATGACTTGAAATATGAGATTCTTCAAACATTCCAAAATGATGTGAAATTCTTTAAATATTTCAAAAGGAGTACAAAAATTCCTTAGTAAGTTTTGAGCAAATGTAAAATTTTAATCTGTAACACTTCAATGTAATACTCAGACATAACACTCTAAAAAATTCAGTATTATGTACTTTTCCAAACGTAACACTCCAATGTAACACTTAAAAAAATTCCTTAGTGCAACACATAAAAATTTCTTAGTGTACCTTTTTTTCCAAATATAATGTTCCAATGTAACACTCTAAAAAAAAAAAGATGTGGGATTCTTCAAACCATTCCAAAATGAGTACATAAATTCCTAGAAAAGTCTAAAATGTGTACCTTCTAAAAGGGCATATGATATGCACTTATTGTGTGGTTCATATTGTGTCACGTCATAAAAAGTAACTTGCTAAACAGGTCATTTAACAGGTTACATGAAAGAATCATAACGTTTTTCAAATATCATAACAATACTATAATGAATCATAACAATGTCATAATATTTACCAAAGTGTCATAACAAAGAAACTATAAATCATAACAATATAATGACAACTCATAACAAATATAGTTATTTCTAATTAATTATCATAATATTTGAATCGTAACATTTTTTTATTATGATTCACCATGACAAATCATAACTTTTGGTAGTACAAATCATAACTTTTACTGATGAATCATAACCATAACACATTGAGTATAACTTTTTTTTCCCACAATCATAACGACATTAACAAACTATCATAACTTTTACCAATGAATCATAACATAGCATGTTGATTGTAATTTTGTCCCGAAAATCATAACAACATTAACAAACATCATAACTTTTAAAATTTCAAACACAATTAATTGTGTAATCAATTGGTATAGCATATTTGAGTGAATGGAAAATCATAATTGATTGTAAAATCGATTGGATTGAAAGACCACAATTGATTATACAATCGATTAGTAGCCAGAGTTTTGAACTATCACAATTGATTATACAATCCATTAGAATATAAGGGAGATTCAAATATCACAATTGATTATACAATTCATTGTAGGGATCCTTGATATAATAAACCTAATTGATTCTATAATCAATTAGTTTTCATAAGCCACACTAAACCAATTAATTCCAACTTATTCATAGTTCCCAATCAATTAGTAAAAGCCTAATCATTAATATCAATTTAGTCAATATTCAAATAGCAATTTATCGGTTGATTGGTCGCCATTTATATGTAATTTTTTCATTACCTCAAACATTATCACTAATAAAAACGCATGACACTCCAACTACATTTCTCGTTCTACAGTTCTTTCTCTCTCTCTCTCTCTCTCTCTCTTAGTCATTATCGTCAATGTTAATGTTACCTGAAATGTTGTTGCTATGACTATCTCATCGACTCTCACTCTTTCTTTCCTTGTCATTATTAGTAAATTAGACAACAATGTTATTGTTACCAACTTCAATAAATCATGCCCTTTGATCCAATGAAACACAACCATCATCATTGACCTAGGCCATTATAATGGCATTGTTGCCACTACTAGTGTCATGTTGTCATTATGTCCAAATGATGACGTCGGGTATAAATGACTTTGACACATTTATAACTGTAGCACATACCAGTATTAGTCCTTGCCTATTATTTCGTAGTCGGTCACTACCTTTTTACCATCAATCCTTTTATTCTTAGATATATATTGTTTGTCATTGTACCCACCTTAGTCCCTATACTATTTGTCTTTTCCTATTTTTTGGTCCGATTTGCTAACTTTTGAAGATAACTATAGAATTTTAAAAATTAACTTTCCTACTTTGATCACTTACAAAACTTTGTTTTCCTACTTCAAAATAGATAGGTCATGGCAAACGGTAAATGGAAGTGTTCTACGATGGAGCATTGCATGTTGAGGTGGTCTATAGCGGAGGTTTTCGTACAAATGAAGGTCAACATCACCCATTCCACATTTTCCATCACAAAAGTATAACATTTGTTACAATTTGGACCAAAGTGAAAAGAATATAATAGTTTGGTCATTTTCGTACAAATGTAGGTGAACTTGACCCATGCCGCATTTTCTGTCACAAAAGTATAACATAATAATTAATATTTATTATAATAATTAATATCATAATAATTAATATTTATTATAAGAAAATATGCTAACATAATTTAATATGAAGATTTAATAATTTTAGTAAAGGCAAAAAAAGAAATATCATTTTGCCTCTCACACTATCACTAAAAATTTAGTTAACCTCTATTATTTTAGTAATATTAATTTTAAACTTAGTTCATTTGATTTTGAATTAATTTTACCCCCGTTGTTAGCTTTTATTTGTAATTCAACGAAAGTTGTTGACATGGCAATGAAATTTTAAATTTCATTTTACCGTCCAAATTATCTTTAAAATATCAATTAGACCTCCAAACTTCATTTTATTCAGAGAACTAATTGATATTTTGGGTGCCACATGAGCAACTTTTATTTTATTATAGACTGTAATTGATGGTGGAGTAATATTGATGCAAAATCAAATTGTTTAGATATAAAGTAGATAATATTAAGAGAATAGTGGTTGGATTGTTTTTTGAGTTATAGTTTGAGAGAAAAATGATATTTTGTAAAAGTGAAATTTCAATAAAAAATTTGTAAAAAAAATAGTTTGTGGTAAATAAAAAATAAAAAAATATTAATAAATTTGCATAATTATTTGACCTCACCAAATTTAAAAAGGTGGATTACCTCGACCCCCCATAATTTGGATTTGAGGGCACTGTTTGGGCCTGTAAGGCCCATCACGGGTTCTATTTCGAATCCAAACCATTAATTTTGTTGCGTATTTTGTGTGTTTCATTAACACAAAAAGATAGAGCAATCCGTGGTTGTCACCAAAAAATGTACAAAATTGGTGTTTTTAAAATTTAATCATCACTTTTTGTAATGACAAACGCGATAATTTGAAAAGATTATGATCATTTGATCGACCTAATTTTTTTTTGTAAATAAAATACACTAATTTTTTTTTTCCTCATTATCAAAACGGGATCAATGGTGCCCCAAAAAGTCCAAACAATATGGTCCAGTCCAGATTCTGGACTGGAGACACTCCACCTCCATTAAAATAGTCATATTTTGTTTCCAAAAAAAATAATTTAAGACTTCTTAAAACTCAACACAGTCATATAGCGTTTCCAAAAAAATAAATAAATTAAAACTTCCTAAAAACTCAACACATGCTTAATTTGGCCACCCAAAAACTCCCACAGAAACGCATGGTTTGGAGTTTTGGCATATCAGTCTTGTCTCTCACGTTGCTAGTATCAGATTCTCTCACCCCGCCAGTTTGATATTGTCTTTGTATCAGCCACTGTTTGATCCCACGACAGAGCTGCAGCTGCTGCTGCTGCCACCACAACTATTAGCCAACACTTTCATGCTGTGGAGACCTACGGTATGTTTGTTTTTATTGTTGATATTGTTTGAATCCAGGGTTTGATGTTTTTTTTGGAGACTTAGTCGTTTTTGATGAGTTAAATATGATGAAATACTCATGTTTTTGTTCATATTGCATATACAATACCCATTCGAATAAGAAAATTTTGAACTTCAAAATCTTCTACTATTCCTTTTCTTTCTTTTGTCATTGATAAGTGAAAGGAATTTCAGATTGTGCAGTAAAAAAAACACAGGGGAAAACTGAGGAAACAAAGTAAGCCTAATTTCTGCTACGATAATCATTGATTATAGTCTTACCCCATATTGTCAAATCTATCACAGTATAAGTACAAACTCTTAACTCAAGAAATAGTGAAAGCACAAAAAATTAAAAAACGGTACGAAGGGAGAGACTAGTTTATAGCGCAACAAAACCAAAAATTGAGACCTCATTGTCGCTAGAATAGTTATTTTTTAAATTTTATTTATGATAGTCATTAATCTGTACAATCCTTGAATTGGAAGAGAATGATTTGGAGTTAAAAAATGAGAGCAATAGAGGACCTCAGTAAGCCACATATACCCATCCAAGACTCAAAACAACTCAGCCGCAGCAGTCCCCTAAGCTACCCACAACAATTCCCTAAGCTACATATATTTGGTATCAACTAGCAGCAGCAAAATGGCCCAAAACAGAGAAGAATAACAGCAGCAGCAACTGGACCAAACAGAAAACAACAGCAGCATCTAGCCACAGAAATATCAAGCAGCAGCAACACCACCTGTACTTTAAACATTATTTGACCTGATTTGCTGCAAGTTGCAGATGAAGTCCTGGACTGAATAAGAACACCCCTTCGAATGAGCATTGATCCAAAATGCCACTCTCGCCATAATCAACTCACCGAAGTCAGCGAGCCAAAATTGCTTCCCACTAATAGTTCCACAGAACACCCACACCCCTAGCATACTGATGCAATGTTCAGCAACCAGTAGCTCTGATCTGCTGCAAATTATTAATAATATCCTATATTGTGTGTTTATTTGTTTGCCTAATTTTTAATTTTTATTTTTATTTTTATAATCAATGTGTAAGTGAAGGGGTTGTGTTTATTATTATTTTTCTTTTGGTGTGTATACTTTTCTTTCACTTACTAACTTGATTTTGTCTCATATGATTATTTCACCTTTGCTTATGTAGACAATATATAACAACACACAATGAGCGAAGGAAGCAACAAACCTTGCATACACAAACGATTTACACCAGCATTCTTCTTCTACAAGTATTATTTATTCACACTATTCAATGTATTATTTTAATTACATGTTTTATGTTGGGTTTAAATATTAGCCCTTAATATACATTTGGTTGAACCTGTAGCGAAGATAAAAACAAAAGCATGCAAGAAAAACAAATAATAGTTACTGACACGGTTTGCACATTGCCTACCTACCACATACTGTTTACATATTTTATGTTATCTTTATCTTTTATGTTCTACTTGCATCACTTATATTTACTTTTGAGGCAATGTAGATGAAGAAGGACATAGGACATCAATGGAGAACCCGACAAAAGGAAGACAAGGAGTACAAAGAGATAGATAGGTGGACTGTTGATAAGCAAGCCAAGTTGGAAGGTCCCCTTCCCACAAAACCAAGAAAGGTGAAATACAAAGAGAACAACAATTTATTGTTTTATTATGACATATTTCACACATTGTAATAACATGTTTGTATTTTCATATTCTCACAGAAATTGATTCACACACTATTCTTAAGTTATTGAAAGTGTCTTTCTTAAATTATTCTAATACCCACTATATTCTTTTTCAGTGGCATTTCCAAACACGAATTGCCTTGAGATCCATTGTTAAAATAATAAAAAGATTGAGCATGGAACAACGTGATGCAATTACTAGTAGTGGGTTAGGAGGGCTCTTGAATCTCAGATGTACAAAGCTTGATCATGACCTCTGCGAATGGTTGGTTCAGAAATTTGATCCGAAAACTTGTTCGTTGAATGTTCATGGGCGCCGACTCCTCCTTACTGAACTAGACGTTCACAAGTTATTAGGCATTCTTGCCGAAGGCAAAACAATAGAACTAAAAAAATCTTCACAAGCATTTCCCAAGCTATTTGAAGAACTTGGAGTTGTCCAAGGAGCTATCAAACTGAATGCTTTGAGAGAGTATTTGACCAAAACAAAGGGAGCTGGAGAGGAATTTACGAGGATATTTTCCCTATACATATTAGGTGCCTTCTTATGCCTAACCACAAAGGATGTTGTTAAACAATCATTCATTCACCTCGTTCGAAATGTGGATGGCATAAAGGATTATAATTGGGCAAAGTTCACTCTTCAATTCTTTGTTCGTGGTTTATGCAAGTGCAATTCAAAAAGCCACTCACAACCAAATGGATGCTTATTTCTTATAATGCTATACTTCTAACCAATTACAAATTGTTTTGTTAGAAATACTTGATTTCAATGCCTTTTTCACTACATAGTACATGTTAAATTAATACATTTTTGTGATGCAGTTGTTTTACTTTGATCGTGTTGCTCCTAGTGGTTGTGATGTTGCTCGTGCTCGCTCGGTCCCCTACTTGGCTGATTGGGGTGATGCAGAAATAAAGGCGACACTGAAACTATTCCAAAATTCAAGAGGTTACCAGAATGAGGAGGTCATCCTTAGCATATCCTTTCTTTTATGTTTGGTTTTTGTTTGTTATTTTTCATGTTGAAATGGAAAACTAAATTGTTTACGATGTGTCTATAAATAGGTTGATGTTAATTTTGTTGTTGATGAGCAAATGCAACCATTCGTACAAAGCGAGGGAATGAAAAATATCAATGATATTCAGATTTCAAAAATTGAGACGACTGTTTGTGACATGAAAAGTGTTTTGGAAGAATTAGTTGTTATTGTTAAAAGTGGAATAGCTAAGTCTTCCATTCCGAAGGTCATGGAAAAATATGAGCCACTACACATGTCAAAACAACAAGAAGTGGGGCACGACCACTGTAAATGTAAAGCTGGCATAGTTGCACCTGGAGTTGTGGTAGAATCTGCAGTTGTACCTATAGTTGAACATGTGTCCCCTATACTCGTGCCAAAACCTAATGTTGTGGTTGAATCTACGGTTATACCTACAGTTGAACATGAGACCAATATACTCCTGCCAAAATCTAATGTTGTGGTAGCATTAGAAAACACGGAGGAAAATAGAATTCCGCTCACATCATCCATCTTGAAATTGGATGCCCATTTTCATGAGCAAACCAAACAAGCAAAGAACAAAATGAAGGTAAGATTGAACAATAACTGAAGAAAGAAAATCCCAAAACTCCAACTTATTGATGAATCTAGTTCATCCATTGGCCCATATAGCGATCCTTGCACTCAACATTTGGATGCGCGGGTGGACATACAGTCACCTTTTACAGCCATTGCTGGTTAGAAGAGGAAAGCCAATTAGAAAGTACCAACCAAGACAAAGCTTCATTTAGATGAATCATATTCATCTCTCGATACAAAGGATGATAAGTTTGATCAAGTAAGTCATGTACATAATATATGTGTTATACAATGTTGCTATTCCTATAAATATATTTCAGGAATTTTCATTATTTATTGTTCGTTGTAATTTGTTTTACAGTTTGAACTTACTTGGAAAACTACTTGGCCTCAATTTTGAAGCATCTACTACTATCGCTGAGGTTATTACTAATTTCATTATTGTTCTTGATCTCCAATTCCCTTATTTTAATGCACTACAAGAAGTTTGACACTTTATTGTTTATGTGTTCGGTTAAATTCACAAGTCATCTACTACACGAATCGTGAGGCCATGTCCTTTATCTGCTGAGGAACAAATTGTGAAAGCTTATTGTTTCGATAAGGATTTGGAAAGCAGGTAATTTTATTGCGTTTGTATGTTCCTCTCTATCACCGATAAGTTCAACTCTTCAATTTGTACATAACGCAGTGAGGATATTATAGTCACGGAGTTGTTTTACACGCCGGTTGAATTTGCCACCCGATTCGATTTGTGCTCATTAGAACCAAAAACATGGATTTGTGGTTCCGTAAGTATTCATTTCATGCATCAATATTGCTATGTGATGTCATGTTTAATGATACAGGTTTGAAATTATTATTCGATGCATGTATTTCAGATTATTAATTTAGTTGTCGCACAATTGACAAATGCACAAAGAAGGCTCTTTCCCAATAAGTGTCATAGGACATGGTACTTTGCCACATATGTATCGATGAGTAGTCTAGTGTGTCATGTTTATGTTTGGTTATTCATGTATACTTATTGATATATACTTGTGCATTATCAATTGTAGTAACATATTATGAATAGGGCGGATCATGCAAAGCTATGTGACGAATATTTTGAGGAGTCTCGATACACTAGGAAGCTTCATACCTGTCAAGAAGTAATGTGTCAAGCATTCTTCCATTTTGCAGGATTATTATAAATATCCCCTCCATTTTACAAATATTTTTATTATTTATTAAGTTTTTTAGGGTATCAACGTCGTCACTATTTTTTTTTTAATAAATTTTCTAAACTGGTTGGGCAACGTTGCATGACCCTTTTTTTATTATGGTCACTCAGATATATATTCCGGTTAACGACCATGAAGAACATTGGTTTTGTGTGAACATAGATATGGCACATCGCATGGCTCATATATTTGACTCGAGTCCCAGCCTCACAAATGACAAACGTCGTGAATTAATGGCAAGGAAATTGGTAAGTCGTTTATTTTATTTTATTTTTTAAAACAAAAAAACAATCAGCACAATCTATCTTACAACATTCATGCATAGGTTCAAACAATGCATTTGTTATTGCAACAATATTTTGGAGACCTTTATGTTGCAAATGTGAAGGAGTTCGAATTAGAGAGGTTGAAAGACGCTTGTCTCCAACATAAAACCGATAGGTATTAATGCATTTGTTATTGCAAAAATATTTTGGAGACCTTTATGTTTCAAATATGAAGGAGTTTGAATTAGAGAGGTTGAAAGATGCTTGTCTCCAACACAAAACCGATAGGTATTCTAAAATTTCTTCATTCGCTATTCAATTTTGGCTCTCTTATTAACATTACACACAAGTTTGACATTAATATGTATCTTGTCATGAAGCTATGATTGTGGTTTATTTGTCATGAAGTATATGCAAGGTGTTGTTATGCCGACCGGCATACACAAGGTGGCTGTATGATGTTAACCACACAATTACACTATTACAATTACAATGTCATATGATGGTATTGTTGATGGAATATTTTTTGTTTTGTTTCCTTAGTTTGATAAACTGGAAAGGTTTAGGCTACTAGTTGATCTAGTGAACGATTTGTCTAACCGTATTTATATTGAGGTTATGAATAGGCTCGAACAATACAAAGAGAGGTGCGTCCCCAAACGATGAACAACTCATGCCCTTCATAAGCTCTGCTGATTACTTACTGAATGTAATTTCTTTTGTAACAAGTACTCTAGGCTCCGGAAGGCTAGAAGGAAAAATAAAGTTTGATTGAAAACATGGCTGGTTGAAAAAGATTGATTCGCCTAACCGTATTTTTGGCACTAAGCTTATTCACAATTATGAACATATTAGATGGCTGAAGAAACATGGATGAATAAACTAACCCAGTTTGGTAGTATTTTGTGGACGATTGAAGAAGCATATTATTTTTTGGGTTTCAATTTGTATGGAATTTATATTGTTGCTCAAGATTGGTGTGATGAAACTATTTATGATATTTAACTGTATCACATTACTCTTGGTTGTTACATTTACAATCCATCAAAAATTACACACATGTACCAAATGTTAGTGGGGAAACTGTTTAAAAAACTGGATTACGAGTCCATGCATTGCTACGTATATAGTACAATATAATTTTTTTTGCATAATCAATTAATGTCCAACTAAAATTGTGCCATTAGTGTATACTATCATGTACACATTTCAAATGGCAAGAGTGTAAGAGGACAATTCCTTGGTAGAGTAACAAAATAATTAATAAATTTTCTAAATTTTACATTTAAAAAATAAACAATAAAAAAAATATTGTTAATGCAAAGAAAGTGATAATTCATGCCATCTCCCCAGTTAGAAGGCGCGCAAAGGTAGTTCTTTGCAAATTTTAAAAATACGAAGAACAATGACAGTATTTTCTATAAAAAAAAGCAACAGAGGACCTGAATTTCCTTGTTAGTAAGCAACACCTAATGTATCCTTCAACGACTTAGAAAAAAAGAATGTCTAAGAAATCTAACGTTTAATATCTTTCAATCACATTTCGTGCATAAATATCATACTAAGTTTTGGAATCAATGTATCAACTGTGTAGTCGATTGGTATCCATAAATTTCAGCAAGCTATACATACATCATTGGCATTGAATTTTTTTTTTTAATTGGACATATCTATCAAAAATGTAGAAGCATCATACTAAATAATATTGTTGACATAAACCATCCAAATGTTGTCCATCACATAAGCCATCCATTGAATTCTAACATTGTTTCAATTTTCTTTTCCTAATAAATGGGACAAAAAGTAACACTGTTCGCAAAAGTATGGACTGAACAAAGTACCACCACTGTTTGCACAAAAAAGTAACACTGTTTGCAAAAAAAAGTAACAGTGTCAGCTAAATCATTGGCCTTGCAAAACTTTGTTCAACCATCATTGTCTGTGTCCATTTGTTGGCTGTCACCATGGTTGGACCCATCAGATTCCTACTCACTATCATTAGAACTAGTTGAATTCTCAGAATCTTCACCACAAAAGGCTTTCCGCATTTGTTTTAGTTCTAACTTGACCTTTCTCATGTCTTTCTTGTGCTGCAACTCCATCCGGTTCAATATGGACACAGCCTCGTACAAACGAGTTGATATGCTCTCCAATGAAATAGGATCTTGTCTTTCACGATGCTTTCGACTTTGCCCTTGTGTTTTTCCACACGTTCCATGACCTATGTGGCTCATCTGCCCCTTCCATTCATCATCTGGTCGAGTTAGTACACGAAGCTTAAGTAGCATATCAATCACAAGGATGCCGAATGGTAATGCTGCATGTGGATTGTTTACTTTTGCGATAGAATCCATAACTTGCCAAATTATCTTCGGAACATCTAGAGGGTTGAAATTATGGACAACATACAACATGAGTGCTCGTTCATAGTCAAAAGTGGATTTCGCCCCCCTTGGGTCAAGATTGTACCATAATATAAGATGAAGAACAGCAAGGTCAGGCTTCAAGAACTTTACATGATACTTGTCTTGTGGTATGACTCCTTCGATGTACAGATCATCAATAATTTCGGCTTCATTAGGAAGGTTGCCACCAGGAAGGTATGGATATTGTGTTTGTCATCATGTGTTGGTCACTGAATGTCTAAGAATTTTGATATGCAATCCACGGAAAACACCACATCTTTCCCCCTCAGTTTTGTTTTCAGAATCAAGTTCTATGTATCAGTTGGCTTTTGTATGCTACCAAAGAATTCTCGTACCAGGTTGACATTAGCCTTCCCTTCCTGTTCGATCAGGTTTTGGATATGCAGGTGGCCCACAGTTGCTGGAATATCAGTGTGAGTTAACTCCTTCAACTTGACAGCCCGCTCTACTGTAATAGCCCGTTTAGAAAAAATACCAAGGTCAACGTGAGGAGCTACCACTTTTCCTTTACTCATTTTTTTTGTTGTCTTTTTCCGTGGCATCTTCAATTACTTAAGTAATATCCAAACATATTTAAACATATGTACGTCATTGGAGAGATTCAAATTTTGATCATACAATGACAAATGCAAATATATTAAAAACTTATTGATTTCAGTCATCAATGTCCACAATTTCTTACCAAGCAAACAGACAATTAAAAAAATCTACAAAAGAAAAAGAGAGAGACAGTTTGCTATTATTAACAGTGATTGTTTGTAAAGTAATGACATGAGTGTGGGCTCACATTTTTCTGCGCCCCTGCCTTTTGGAAAAGGGTTTGAAAAGAAAGGCCTCACAATTCGGACTCTACCTGTGGTTCTGAATCTAGTCTCACAAGTGCAATGTGAAACTGATAACCACCAAAGAGTCCAATCCGGCAAACCTTTTTGGAAAATCAAATTTTAAATCAAATAATGTCAAAATTAGATTGCTTGGTCAGATACAGAGTCGCCACCTAAATATTTTATTTTGGAGAAATTTAGGAAAACTTGACTCATGCCAAAGGCCACATGTCTGTCATCACCAAAGTTACCTTGGCTCGGGAACTTGGGTATAAGAGGGGAAGGTCGTGAAATAAGCACCCCCACTCACCCGATCAAAGATCGACCTCTACTAATCATGATATGTTCTTTTATAAACCTTATGTGTTCTTACTCCAGTTATTAGCTAACTTTACTATGTGACGCACACGAGCAAGTATAAACTAAAATCGCAAGAATTGGAACATTTCAACTCATGTTTGTTTTCGAAAATGGTTTGAATTTTCTACCCTCAAGTGGGCTAAAATACGGATTTGCCATCAAACATGATGGGCTTAAAACATGATTTGCCACTTCGCAAAGTGGGCTTAAAACATACATTCGTTGAACTGTTCCAATTCAAGCAACAAAGCCTTCATCCATAGGCATTCATGCAGTTTAGCATATAAGCACATAGCCTTATGGCAAGCATACGAAACATGGCAATATGGCAATCACACTCATGCAAGCATGCTAAAGCATAAAAGCTCACCGAATACTCCAAGCCAAAACAAAAACTAGTTAGAAATATGCATGATCCTAACTATACAAAATGCCTAATGCAACACATGCAATAATGCAATCAAATAGGCTCGACTACTTAATCATGGTATTTGTAACACTTTGATAGCATGCTTTGAAACACGTATTCAAAGAAGATATTGAAATGACGATGTAGCTTGAATGATGCGTCGTGCCTCGGTGCATACAAGACAAATGAATGGATGCAAGCATGCAAGCATAAGGTATGCTAATTGAAAATGATCCCCAATCTAACCATCGAAAGCGATTAAATAAAAGGGAGAAAGACACGGGGTTAGAAGACATACACACACTCACGCACACTTATTACAACATTGTACCCTCACGAATAAGGGTCCGAATGAATAAGAGCTAAGCTAATCTAAGCTAAGCTAATCAAACTAATTAGACTATTTATTACAAATCAAAAGAATAACTACCAAACTAATTACTAATTACAACACTTAACTAACCAGCAACTAATTAATTAAATTACAACACAAATGACATAAACTAATCATGCGAAATATCTAAACTACACTGCCATAGCTCTGCTTCGGGAAGTGGAGGATGCATGCACTCGATTTTCGCCCATAAAAGCCACTGTTTTGCTCTTGAGAGGCTCTGTTTGTAGGGTTGAGTACACTTCAAAACCTTTTTGCTCCAACTTACCAAATCAATGTTGAGGATTACACCAGTGGCCTGCCGGCCATGGAAGGTTGCTTCTGGCCCCTTGTTGGCCAAAAATGTGTCTTGCCAGCAAAGAGTGAGCCACTGCCGGCCACTGGTGCTCTGAGTCACCACACTGCAACAGAGCACAAACAGAGGAAAATGAAAGTTTTTCCAGGGGTTTATTTGTACTGTGCCTCTCCTTATCATCTCAAATCCTCAAAGGAGTGGCACACTTGGATCCAAAACCAGCAACCAAGCATTTTCAACGCATGATGGCCAAGGAACCAAGGAGTATATTTTCATTGTATGCAAAAAACAAAACTCAAGACCACCACCTTATCGTGAGTGATCAAAGCCAATAGCGACCAAGGAAAATGCCACATTTCATCACTACTGAGTCTGAAATGTCCCGTTTGCCTTGTGTTCAAATTAACATCCGATCCGAACACATGCAATGCAACACAATATGCTTATCTTGCTCAAGTTTTACTTATCACCTTTGTTTACTCATTTTAGTTACCGATCCATTCTTTAACCGGTTAGTCCAAAAGTGAGAGTCCTCTAAAGAGAAAGAAGCATCAACCAAAGAATGATGTAAGGCAAGAAAGAGATCATGCCTTTGGTTAGTAGAAACCCTCAAAAGAAGATTAAAACCATTAAGCACAAATCTCAATCTCAAGCTTAAAGAATCCCAAGCTTGAAGCAACTCTCAAAAGCAATTGAAAGAGTGAAACAAATGAGAATGTGACAGAGCTATATATGCTGAAATTACATGCAAAATGACACTACAATATGCAACCAACTCAAACAACTCATGTTTAAAGGCCTAAAACAATGAGCTAGTGAAGGAATTTACACTGCAGCTATGCAATACAAAGCTCAAAAGCAACAACCAGCCCAAAATAGATGCAAAATATGGCTTAAAACATTCTGAAATTAAGCTAATGCAAGCTAGAATAATAGGCTAAAACATGAAGCATGCTAGACTAGTAAGCAAGACACAAGGAGGGGAGGCTAACCCCTCCAATTTTGGACTTCAAAACATATTTTTAGCCATTGAAATATCTCTGAAAAACAGTGTTTAAAAGCTCTGAAAAAGATGATGCAAGGGTGGGAAACACAAGGGCAAAGGCCTCTAAAACAAGGTACAAAGAAAGGCTATCAACCCCTCAACCTTTAATGGCCTTTGGACCCAAGCTTCAACCCAAAAACATAGAGTTTTTATAGCCCAAAATCAATTGAAAGACATGCTAGAATGAAGACAAAACTAGCTAAGACAATAACCTAAAACATAGAGTTACACTACAACCATACAAAAGACTACTCATACAACACAAACAGCTATAAGCAGAGCTAAAGTAGCCAAAATCAGAGGCAAAAACATGCTGGAAATAAGCTAAGTTAAGCTACAAAAACATGCTAACATATGGAGCTAACTAGGTATGAAAGCTAGACACAATGAGGGGAGGCTAACCCCTCCAATTTTGGACCTCAAAACAAAGTTTTTACCACTGAAAAACCTCTGAATTTCAGTGGTTAAAAGGCCAAAAGAGTTGGTTTGAAAGTGATGAAAAGATGGCACAAAAGCTTAACAAGCAAAGAGATAAGAAGTGTGGACCACCCCCAAACTCAAAATAGCCTCAAACCACCATTTTTAAGCCTCAAAAATAGAGGTTTTTTTAGTTGAAAACTAGGCCAAAAACAGTTTGCAAAGGTGGCAAAACAAGTATGAAAAACAAGCTTAAAGGGTAGAGGTTATACCTCTTGAAGCCAAGCATACTTTGGGCACAAATGAGGCACCAAATCAAGCTAAAATCACCTTCTAAAGCTCAAAGAAGGTCCCAAGGAATCTCAGCCCAAAGATGAACCACTTTGGTTAAGGGTTGATACGTTAAAGCTTGAAGTATGCAAGCTTCTAAGCACAAAAGCTCAAGAGAGAGAGCTAAAGAGAGAGGATTGTAGAGAAAGAGAGGCTCCCAAAATATATCACTCCTAAATTATTCTAACCTTGAAAACAATAGAGAAGGCTCTCTATATATAGAAAAATGAGCCTTCAGGTCGAAAATATCTCAAAATGGACAGCTGGAACAGTTGGAAGATAAATATCTGCCAAAATCTGACTTTTTGCATCAATGGCCGGAAGGGAATCACTGATGGCCGGCAGAGGTCCATTTCTAGCCGGAAAGGCACACTCTTAGATGGTACATGGCCAGCAAATGCCATTAATGGCTGGCACATGGCCGGTAAAGCCCATCCATGGCCAGCAACCTCCACCTCTGGTTGGCCAGAAAAATTTGCTTTTTGGGCCCAACTTCAACTGGACATATCTCCTTCATTTGGACTCCTTTGTAGGTCATTCTTGCACCTAAATTGGAGCCCCAAAAGTCTTCTTTCCAATGGTGTCAGTCTCATATCAAAATTCCAAGTGTGCAAGAAGATATGCCTCTTTTAGTGAATACTGCTTAGTTTCGATCCTACCCGGATTCATGCCTAACTTCTTCTCAGTTAGTTTTCTTGTCTTCGCTCCTCTTTTCTTCAACCCCAAACCTCTAAATAAGGTATTTTGAAAGATTTTTCAAAGAGTTCACCTCTCTTCCATTCATTTCCACTTTTTCCTTGCTCAGTTTACCGAAAAGCGCAACATTTAACGAAATGCGAGCCTTGGAACATCGTAAAAACTCTTTTCAAAAATATTTTGAAAAAGAGGGTTTAAGGCCTAAAATCATTCAAAATAGTTTTGGTCCAAAATAGGGTATAAGGTTGGGATCTGGAGCTCCTCTTGCCAAAGAAATCGAACACTTGCACTGTACAACTTTCATTACCAAGTAAACAATCAGTGGCGCCCAAGTCTTAAGGGCGGTCAAAAATGCGGTGTCTATAGTTGCCCCTCTTTGACAGAACTCGGAAGTCATGAAATGATGTGAGTGAATGTCAAAGCCCACAGACGACCCATTTTGACAAGGCCGTAAGACTTAGGCAAACAAACAAAATGCAGATGCAGTTGGTTGAACCCGAAGGTTGCCTATGTATTTCTTTGCAAGGAATCAAACCAGCGTAGTTCAGGGGCAGAATGCAAAATGATACACAATATAACAAAACAATGTAAATGATATACAATGCAAAGCAATAACATAATCAAACCACGAGCAGTGCAAAACCACACAAATATCATAAAGGGATGGAGAAGCCAATCAAACTACGTTTACTACAGAAAATGTGCCAGAGCATTCTAACCACAATTCTCTTAGTGGGATAGGTGCATGCACATGCAGAACTATGTGTTTCGTAGAAAGAATACAAGTAATTTGGGGGTATAATATAAGTAAGGAATGATCTGCTAAGGAAAAGATCATGATCCTAAATGCTGAATGCAACAAAACAAAGTACAATGCAATGGATGCAATGGATAAGATGCAAGCCAAACCACATTTTGCCTAGAAAAGGCATGGATACAAAACAAACCACATCTAACATAGAAAAGGTGCTGAAACCCTCAGACCACAATTCTCTTAGTGGAATAGATGCGTACACATTATCACAGAACTATGCTTCGATGAAGAAAATGTATGAGCACATGCCAGACTAAGCTTAACATGGAAAGAATGCAGGCGATAAAATGGATAATGCAGTAGATGTAACAGATAGTGTGGTAGATGCAAAAGGGTGACATACTCCAACCATGTTGGAATCGTGAGAGGAGGAAGAACAAATCCCAAACACACTGAAATCGTGAGAAGAGGTCCTAAGAAAACCATCCAGGGGAGCACTCCACGCGTCCTGCGATAAATTCCAAATACGCTGAAATCGTGTGAGGAAAAGAACACTCTAACCACGCTGAAATCGTGAGAAGAGGCCCGAAAACAAACCAATCAAGAGCGCGTTCCACGCAACTTGAGATAAATTCCAAACATGCTAAAATCGTGTGAGGAAATGAACACTCTAACTATGCTAAAATCATGAGAAGAGGTCCGAAAATAACCACTCAGGGGTGCGTTCCACGTAACTTGAGATAAATTCCAAACACGCTGAAATCCTGTGAGGAAAGGAACACTCTAACCACGCTGAAATCGTGAGAAGAAGTCCGAAAACAACCAATCAGGAGCGCGTTCCACGCAACCTGAGATAAATTCCAAACACGCTGAAATCATGTGAGGAAATGAACACTCTAACCACGCTGAAATCGTGAGAAGAAGTCCGAAAATAACCACTCAAGGACGCATTCTATGCAACCTGAGATAAATCCTGGGGGACAACGATCCTAAACGCTACTCAACGTAAAAGGATAAATGATACAGGATAACACAAGATGCAAATAAATGCAATAAGTGCGATGATATGATACATGTTACAAGCAATGTATGATGTTTAGGGAATGCAATAAACAAACAAAGTGGCGCTTTAGAAAGCACCTCACGGGGTGAGTGGCGATGAACCACTCTACTCTGACAGGGATCTCCCTTTCGTGTTCTTCGAACTCTTACCTTGTGCTCTTCGAACTCTTACCTTCAACTCACAGTACAAAGGTCCTCAAATGCTGACAAGGGGTAAGTTCTGCATGTAGAAGCCACAGATGCCGCTTTTCTTCCTCTTTGATCATATTCACAACTTTCCTTATTCTCCAATGGGGTCACAGACTAGGTTGGTTCAGTATCCAGAATTGAGGCGCACACATGCTATCTCAATCTATGGGGCTACCATACAGATTTCAAGCTAGGGATACACCCCTGGGTATTTAAACCAGACTTTAGTCTCGGAAATCCCGAACCTTTGTGTTCTAGGCATCGTCATTCGAACTCTAGTTTCCATCGTCACAGTTGGTCTCCTAGGAACTCATTGCAAACACAACCAAGATGCCCCTGGCATGGAATAATACTTAGGAAGAGCACTTCTGATCGCCATTCTGGCTTGAAGCAAGCTTAAGCTTGAGCTTGAGGTAGAGGTACACTCATACTTCGGAGCATTGACAAGATCTGAGGAGGTACATCCGGAATGCAATCTCAGAACTTTCTAAAGTTGAAACAAACTCAGATGCCCCACATTTTTCCTCTTTTCTTTTACTTTGCAGTCTAGAACCCAAGTAGCTTCAGATAGGTCCTAGTTCTATTGTTTTCACCTGACCTGGGTTGAACCATATAGTTTTATGAAAGAATAAATCCTGTTTTGCACATATGTGGAGAACAGCACATCACTCTGAGCACAAAACGATTCATTTTTGAAATTGAGAAATGAGTTCTTGACCAGGTATTGAGCCTACGACTGACCACCATCAAAATGACTCAACCAAGGAAAACCAAGGTAAAAACAACCTAAGCACATCTATTGACACTCGAAAGGACTCAAAACAAGAATCGAGACAAACAAAACACACACACACAACACTCAGATTCTCTACTATCATTGGTGGGAGACCTCTCGATTCACGAGGAGCCTATTTCTTCGGATATTGTTTCCCACTCTTTTTTATTTGTGATTCTCACATCATTCTGGCACTCAATCTCTATTTTTCTGAAAAAGCCCTTTCCTCACTTTTTCTCTCAGAGCACATCTCTCTATTCTTTACTCTCTCTTATTTTTTATCCCTCCCTTAGGTGGTTGATGGATATGAAGAAAGACATGGGCTCTTGCCCCTGGTATTCTACTAGATTCTCCTTCTTTCGCTGGCAACTAGTGAGCATTCCCATAGAGGGGGTGTGGCGCGACTGGATGTGCAGCAGATTTGCAATTGACATCGGTTGACGACGTTCTTGGCCAGTTTGGATGTGATCAGACCTGTCCAGATGAGGGAGTGGAATACCCTGCTCCATTCTAGTTTGTGCTTCACACATGGCTTGGTACCTTGCTGCTTGGAGGATGTGAGAGCTTGGACCTCTGTTGTTAGCTTCAGTTGTGCCCTTTTCTTGCGAGTACGTTGATAATGGGGAAAAGACAGGAAGCCTAACTCAACTGTGCCCCTAGTTCATCATTTTGATCATTTTTTTATTTTTGGCTTTCTTACTAATACAATTTTGACCAACATGGGAATTAAATTAACATGCTTGTTCGATTTTCTGATTTGAAATCATGCAAGTCAGGTCGTGAGCACTGAAATTTTTTCTTTTTTTGGGTCCAAGAAATGGTCCAGTTTTGGAAAAATAGAATAATTTTCGAGATAATTAGTCAACCTCATTAAAAATTCTCAAAAACTATTTTTGCAAATGGCCACTGCTCAACCAACATAGAATTTACTCTTGAGATGCACAACCTCGTATCTGAACTTGAATTGTCTTGCAGCTGAATCTTTCTAACGGAATAGGTCGGTCTGATTTTGAATGAAGACAAGCCAATTTGCACCTGGATAAGATAGCTGAGTTTGAACAAGGATAAACCAATAAACATGGATGAGCCAAGCAGGCTGAAAATGATTGGGGCCGAACTCCAAGATGATGTTGCCTACGTATCCCAAACATGGGAATCAGGCCTGATGTAGTTCCGAGTTGAGGTTCACTCGAGTGTTAACACTCTCCTTTTGAGCTCTAACTTCTACCAAGGCCGCCCCTCCGGGTTTTCAACCTTGCGAACTTTGTTTTTCTTTTCTTTTCATTTCTTTTCTTCTTTTCTTCTTTTTCTCTTTCTTTATTTTTCTTCATTTCCATTTTTTTTATTTTTGTTCTTTTCTTTTCTTTCTTTTCTTGCTTTAACTTTTGCCTGGGTCGCCCTTCCGGGTTTTCGGCCCAGCGAGCCTCTCAAGGATAGGAAAGTTTAAATTTGTCCATGTTGATTGATTATGTGATCTCGAAGCCATCTGAATCTAGGAGAATGGTTGTTGTTTGCTGATAATGTAGGAGTCCATCTAATCGGGTCTGAATTCGCCCCTAGTGTTGTGGATCAGAATTCGATTGTCCTTCAGTAGTAAACTTTTTTCTCTCCGTTTCTTGGATTTGGCTTTCTTGCCAGTCTTCATTGGTTTGCGAAATGACCCGTCTTTTAAATCTTTGAGCACATCTAACATTTTTGCCCCTAGTTCAAGGGCTACTTCTAATCTAGCTTTGCAAGCTTCCTTTGATAACATCTGACCTTATTGCCTCTAGTTCAAGGGTTGCTTCCGATCCGGCCATACAAGCCTCATGCTGTGATTGATCATTGAACATTCTGAATCGAAGTCCAAGGTTTGAAACCAAAAAGGGTCGAGTCTCAAGGCTGAGAGTGATCCTGTGCTGCACAATCTCGAGATCAATTCCACGCATGTCTCCGTAAGACCACGCAAAACATTTTTTGAAATCTTTTAAGAAAGCGACTAGTCACTCAGGCTCCTTTGAAGACAATGCAAAACCAATCTGGACTAAGCCAGGATCCTTCTCAGTACTCACATTAACAAACATGATTTCATTCATTAAGGGCTTAGCATGCCTTTCTTCCTTTCAGTTGATCAAGTTTTTACAAATCCCGAGGAATTTCTCCCTCTTTGTTTTCATCAGTGTTAGAAAAGTTTTGAAAAACTTAGGTCAATGCAGTGATTTCAAGGCACAGAAAAGTAGGTGAAAATCTTTGCCGTTTTATTCAGATTTGCTGGCACAACTGGCTCAGTGGATGAAACAGACGCAAAAGAAAGAATGGAAAAGACAAACACAAAAGAAGAAAGTAATGCCCGAGGTAACACCCCCAAGATCACCTGACTCTAACACAACATGATAGACTCCATACAAAAAGACTGACTCAATATAACATAACAACACTGACTCAATACCCAAGTCAGAAAGTACAATAAACAGCATTCGTAAATTGCTCAAAACAGTGCGTGCCATCTACTACATCTGGAGTAAAATGAGCGCCATCAGCAGGTGGTTCACCCCCCGATCACATAATCACTTTATCTCCCCAGTTCATCGATCCAGTACAGATAGACTTTGCAAGACCTGGTGCGACAATGACCTCTTTATCGATCAGATCTTGTATTTCATGGCGAAGACAATAGCAATTGTCAGTGTCATGGCTGGTTTGTTGATGGAAGGCACAGTACTTGGTCGGATTATGCTTAGCTAAAAAGGGATCCGGAAGAGGCTGAGGCTCAAAGGGTTTGAGATGGCCTTGTCCTATAAGGATTTGAAGAGCTTTGGACAAGGTCATGTAAATCGGGGCGAAGACCCTCTGGCCTCGGGGTTGGTGCTTCGAGGTTTATGGAGTTGTGTTCGATGTTCCGGCAAAGGGATTGGCAGGTGCTAACTGGGTTTGCTAATCTCTTTCGATTGTAGGATTGAAGCTGAAAGGGGTGTTTCTGGTACATCTCTTTTTCGGGCTTGCCCCTTGATTTGAAATGCCTCGAACCTGAGTGGCAAACGTGTCATCCACAGTATTTGCAACAACTGCGAGCACTTGCTGTTTGTTCAGTCCTTTAGCCTTCAAAGCCTCCATAGACCTGTTTGGTAGAGCTGTGAGAAAGTGTTTATAGCTTATACCGTAACAGCTTATAACTTATAACTATGAACATAAGCTGATTTCTAACTTATAAATTAAGCTTCTCCTGCCCCACTCAAAGAATAAGTTGATTTCTGACTTAAAAAAAAGCTATAAGCTGTATTGTTAAGCTAAATCAAACACATCAAAATAGCTTAAATTAAGCTGAAATAAGCTGAAATTAAGCTGTACTAAACAGGGCCAATAGCCCACTGGCCCTGTTTGGTAGAGCTATGAAAAAGTGATTATAACTTATAGCCTAATAGGTTAGAGCTTATAACTGTGAACATAAGCTGATTTTTGACTTATAAATTAAGCTTCTCCTCCTTCACTCAAAGAATAAATTGATTTTTGACTTACAAAAAACTATAAGTTGTATTGTTAAGTTGAACCAAACACATCAAAATAGCTTAAATTAAGCTAAAAGCTGAAATAAGCTGGAAATAAGCTTTACCAAACAGGGTCACTAAAGATGTTCATAGAGACCAATGCCTGCCCCTACCTTGTTCTTGCCATTTGCCTCCACTTTGCCAAGGGATTGACATTCTTCAAATGTAGCCGGTCCAAAGATTGGGGAGCCTTTTGACATGAAATTTCTGGTATGTGATGTGGTCGATGATGGAGCCAATATCCCAAAGGCCAGATCTACCACTGTTCTTTGAAGATATTCAATCATTCTCATTAGCTCAGAAGTAGTAGGTTCATGGGTTTGAGATGATTAGGGTTCGAGTTCATCCATCATGCACAGGTCCATGCTTTCTGAAATGAACACCTCAGGCTTGGGCAAATGGACTGGGGTGATGTATATGCTGGGGTTGTAGGTGGATGGGAGTGTATGGATTAGATTGAGATGTAGAGGTGACGAGTCAGTACTAGCCCGAGGTCCTTTTGGTGAAGCTATGGTCTCTTCATCAATAAGATCCTGAATCTTATAACAGAGGCGAATGCAACGGTTCGTATCATGACCGTGTTGTTGATGATAGACACAGTATTTAGCTGGGTCATATCTTGGTGGAAGAGGATTTGGAAGGGGTTGAGGTTCTAGGAACTCTAGGTACCCTCCTTCTCGCAGCATTCTCAAAGCTTGAGAGAGACTCATGTAAAGAGGATGGAAATTTCGGGCTTAAGGCCGAGTTGAAGTGGTTGGTTTTTGGCTATTAAGGGAAGTGGTGATAATGTCTACTTCTGAGCATTTCACAGCTGTGCTACCATCAGTAGTAGCATTGGAACTGCGAACAACATTCTTCTTCAAAGGCTCATGATCTCCCACAGAGATCCCTTGTCCGATGGCATCCTCCATTTGAACCCCTATTTCATGAAGGTCTGGAAAGGTAAACAGAGGTAGAAAGATCATCCTCTGAAACAGCTTGCCATGCAGATTCCGAACAATCATCCTGATCTGATCTTTGTCGGAAGGCCTTATAGTCACCATCGAGGCCTTTGCTCTCCATCTCGTCACAAACTCTTAGAAACCCTTCTTTGGCTCTTGGTGGGTGACTTCGAGATCACGAGTTGTGACCTCGATTTGTGTGTTGTAGGAGTATTGAGCAATAAAGGCCTCAACTATCTCTTCCCAGTTCTGTTTCACAGAGTTATCCAATTTAGCATACCAGATTACGGCTATCCCAGACATGGTTCGGCTGAAGAGAGACAATTTTTGGGCTAGGGTCAAACCCATTGGCCTCAGGATATCAGAAAATAGGCAGAGGTGAACCATTGGGTCTCCAGAGCCGTCAAAGCGGTCAATATGCGGCATCTTGAATTGCTCTAGTAAGGTAACTGCAGATTCAGTATACCCGTCCTCTAAATCTGGGATGAAGTTGACTTCCTATGCCCGTCTGAATAACTTCTCCAGTTTATTGACCTTAAGGGCAGTTGGGCCAGCCTCAAATTCAAACAGAGCTTCAGTTTGATAAACAAGAGCTTTAGAGGCCTGTGCTGGGATTAGCTCCGCTGGATTGCCCTGTGTCTCTTGGACATTAGTAGTATAGGCAGTCGCTCCGAGTGTCGGGTTACCCATAGGAGGTGTATGAGATGCAGAAGCCGCGGCCGGCTGTGGCTGTTGTTGTTGTAGCCAAGGTAACACTTCAGCTTGACGAGCTGTGACTTCAGCCTGACGGACTACGTCCTGCTACAGTGCCTCGATTGTCTATTACAGGTGTTGTATCTGTTCTTCCACACTGGCTGGGAGATACTGAGCCATGGGAATGGGTGATTGATCTCATGCTGAGCTGAATGTAGACAACTGTTCCCAGACTAGACTAAACTCGGGTGAATCGAAGGGTGATTGCTGTAGAAACTGCACTGGTGAATTTTGCCTGAACCTCTTTCATCTTGTAACCAGTGGGGGTGAGGTAAACACAGGTTGCTTCTGAACCAATTCAGACCTGACAAAGTCTATCGATACAAGTCCAGAGTACCCGGGGGATATTTGAGCCTTCTAAAACTATGGTTCTAGGACTACCTTGCAAAAGAGAAAACATACAACATCTCAACCTGATTTCACTAAAACGGATATGATCACAGCTGAATGACTGTGCTCTCTACCGAATTCTGCCCCAAAACAGATACCAAACTCACAACTGATATGCACACCCTGTACAGTTTCACTGTAAAGCACATACCAGTTAAAGAGAGCCAAAACACCCCTATGATGGGGTAGAGTTACCTTGTCCAAATCTCATCAGGAGCTAGGGGTTCACTACGCAAACAAGCGGTTTTATACAATCCTGCATTCGGGTGAGCAACCTGTCCTAGTTTGGAACAGTCTTTATGGCTTTTGATATGCAACTAGGCCGATTGGTCAAAAAGGGTACTTTGGCAAGACTACCTAATATACCTCTTACACCTAACACCGAGAAGTGAAAGGAGGATCAAATGGTACAATGGTAGTCTAGATCCGAGGCTTGGGTTCCCATCATGGTAGAGCCCGCAACTGGTCAGCCTTTTGGCAAGCTTTTCCAAGCAAGCCTCTGGCAAACCGCTCAGGAATAGCAAATGGCAAACATTGTGACTTCAACGCACCAATACAAATGCAAATGCAAAGAAACACATACGTGTAGATAAACCAACATATCATGAGTTCGAGTCAAGTTCTTTAAATCCCCAGCAGAGTCACCAGAAACTGTGGGCTCGATTTTTCCGCGCCCCCGCCTTTCGGAAAAGGGTTTGAAAAGAAAGGCCTCACAGTTCGGACTCTACCTGTGGTTCTGAATCTAGTCTCACAAGTGCAATGTGAAACTGATAATCACCAAAGAGTGCAATCCGGCAAACCTTTTTGGAAAATTAGATTTTAAATCAAATAATGCCAAAATTGGACTGCTTTGACAGATACAGAGTCGCCACCTAAATATTTTATTTTGAAAAAATTTAGGAAACCCTGACTCGTGCCAAAGGCCACGTGTCCGTTATCACCAAAGTTACCTCAGCTCAGGAACTTGGGTACGAGAGGGTAAGGTCCTGAACAAACACCCCCTCTCGCCCGATCAAAGATCAGCCTATACTAATCATGATATGTTCGTTTATAAACCTTGTGTGTTCTTACTCCGATAATTAGCTAACTTTACTATGTGACGCACATAAGGAAGTATAAACTAAAATCGCAAGAATTGGAAGCAAGTCCCTATTTTATCAGCAATCAAACAAATTTGGAATTTATTCACCTTTATTTTTCAAATTAATCTCCAAACTACGAAATTTATTAAGAATGCCTAAGATTAAAACAACTAAGACATTAACAAAACGTAACTACTAGGCAGTAATGTCTTCTTGTAAAATCAATGTATCGATCACTATAAGCCTCACCATGAAAGTCAACTACACTAGATCGTTTGGATAATTTGGCAGTTCATCGATATCATCCTTGTGGGGATCCAACTCTGTGTTCATGAATGGTTCACTGTTTGAGTTGCTACGCTCTCTCTGGCTACTTGAAGCCAATTTTTTACACGTCCCCTTCGTGTGTTCGATGCTCCTACAGTAGCAAATAATGCATAAGCGATTTTAATAATCATGTGCATGCAATAGGATATAAAAAGGGCATACAATGAAAGTACCATACCTACAATACCCACACCGCCTTGGTTTTGGAGGTTTACCCATAGAAGATGTCCCTCCGGGGTTCCCTTTGGTCTTTACTACATTAGGATCACCAACGCCATATAGTTTGGGTACAATACTTCTGTCCCCAGCCTCGGCGTTTCCTTCTTTTCTCATTGCCCAATGTTTTTTCATCTACGATGTTAGCTGGAAACTATTTCCCTTGCCGCTTCAAAATCTTTGTCCGCGTGTGAGGCATAATATGGCATTTCACTAAAACAGGAGCTGAGTATACCAAACCGAGCTGTTTGTGTTAGGGTGCTACAAATTTGGGTAAGACTTGGCTGTTGACACTTTGACATACCACGTCTTGTCCATCTCTGCAAGACACAACTCGGTGGAATATATATTAATTGTTCAAATTTCATAACAGCAATCGTGTGGCAGCAAGGGATGCCAAATGACTCAAACTTCAAGCAACAACATTTCATTTTGATATGAGCTGGAAAATACTCAACCGTCCACGTGCATGTTAGTGCCTTGTACTCACCAAGACAATAGGTGAGATGATCCTTCAACTGAACTCTTTCCATCACAAACAATTTACCCTCTTTCCTGATTTCATGTCGAAACAATGAGAAAATATTTTGAGTAAAGAGTTCAGCTACATGTTTCTCGAAACTTCTCAGTGGTGTAGTCAAAACCGAGAAACTATTCTCTGTTTTAGATTCAGTTTCTGCCTCATTTACACGTATTCTAGCAAGAGCCCTATCATATTGCGCTACAAATTCGTATAGCCTAACCTTTTGGTCTAGGAATATATTGAAATATGCATTCATACCCTCGACACGTTAAGTGCTCCACATTCCAGCAAACATGTGACCATGAAGATATGCCTCAGCCCAATTATCACGCTTGAGATGAATATCCAACACCCAGTTATTGTTCGCCAGCATATACTATTTCACCATAGCAGCCTAGGCATTGTCAAACTCATCAATTTTACATTTCTTTAACATCAACTGTGCAAAATTAGTTGTAAATTCTGGTATGTGGACATTTGTTGAGGCATTTTTCTCTAGATGCCAAGAACATAAACGATGTCTGCAGTTTGGAATAACTCTTTTGATTGCCTGACGCATGTCCTATCACCATCTGTTACAACGGAGATGGGTCTTTTACCATCCATGGCCTCCATTAACATTTCCAACACCCATGTGTATGTCTCCATTGTCTCATCAGGCAACAAAGCACATTCGAATATAGTTGTCATAAAATGGTTACTCGCGCCAGCTAGAATTACAAATGGCTCCTTATATGCATTTGTACAATAAGTTGTATCAAATACCAATACATCACCAAATGCAGCATAATCCATTCAAGACCTACAATCTGCCCAAAAAATCTTGTCCAACCGGTTGTCCTTATCAACGTTGTATTTGAAAAAAAATAATGGATCTGCATCTAATTTAGCTGATAAGTATCCTAGCGCACCCTCTGCATCCCTTTCTGCGAGTTGTACTTTGCGCTCAGCTTGGAATTGATTATGCAAATCTCTGTGAATGAAGCCCACCTTCTCATAACCCCCTGACCGGTGGACCATAAAATCCATGATCTGACCCGTTTTCATACCTACATTGCGCATGGCCTTTGCTTGAGCTTGGTCTACACTTGTTACAAACCTATGCAACCAAAGAAAAGGCACATAGTGTGGTGCTTCCAAGGGATGGTTGTGTTCCCCTACAAAGTGGGTCACAACATATTTCCTAACTGTCTTGTCATAACGCACGTGAAATGTGGCACTACAAAAAAGTCTAGTTTCGGCCCTAGGAGTTCTTACCTGTTCCACACGTTGCAAGTATTTCTTTTCTCTTACACCTTCCCTTGAACAAACCCATTTCCTACTCTACAAATTTGTTGTCTCCACTAATTCTTTTTCTACTTCTTAGTACGCTAAAACAGATGACCTTAGTGTATGCATTGTAGAAAGTATAAGCATCATCCTCTGAATTGAATTTCATTTGCAACACATCTTCCTTAGTAAGCATTCGTAAACTATCATAGGTTTGGGAAGCTAACCCTTCTTTCACATCAACAACATCATCCTTGCTATCTGGAGCAAATTGATCATCAATTTCAGTATTGACCTCTTTATACCTACTACTTTCAAGTTCATCCATCGTATATACACTCGTAAGTACCCTATTAGCAATTAAAACGAAACAAATCAACTAAAAGACACACCTGCCATTGCGCTGCTATAAATTAAATCTTCGAACAAATAAATTAGTACACCTGCCAGTGCCCTGCTATCAATTAAAAAAAAAAGTTTCGAACAACACGTTTGCAAGCACCATACTATCAACTAAAACCAAACAAAAAACAAAAAAACCCCCCCCGCCAATACTGTGCTATCAATTATTAATTCTTTAAAGAAAATAAACAAATAAGCACACTAGCCAGTGATCTGCTATCAATTATACGCCAATAATAAAAAAGCACACCTGTAAGTACCCTACTATCAATTAAAATAAAATAAATTAATTAAAAAGCACACCTGTCAGTGCCCTGTTATAAATTAAAATCAAACAAATAAATAAAATAGCACATTCGCCAGTGTCCAGCTATTCATTAAAATCAAATAAATAAATAAGCACACCAGCCAGTGCCCTGCTATCAATTCAAAGCAAATAAATTTAAAAACACAAAAGCAATTACCCTACTATTAATTAAAATGAAACAAATAAATAAATTAGCACACCCGCCAGTGCCCTGCTATTCATTAAAATGAAACAAGTAAATAAGCACACCCACCAGTGCCCTGCTATAAATTCAAATCAAATAAATTCAAAAACACAGAAGCAAGTACCCTACTATCAATTAAAATGAAACAAATAAATAAAATAGCACACTCGCCAGTGCCCTGTTATTCATTAAAATCAAACAAATAAATAAGTACACCAGCCAGTGCATTGCTACCAATTCAAAGCAAAACAATTCAAAAACATAGAAGCAAGTACCCTAATATCAATTAAAATGAAACAAATAAATAAAATAGCACACTCGCCAGTGCTCTGCTATTCATTAAAAGCAAATAAATAAATAAGCACACCCGCCAGTGCCCTACTATCAATTCAAAGAAAATAAATTAAAAAACACAAAAGCAATTACCCTACTATTAATTAAAATGAAACAAATAAATAAAATAGCACACCCGCCAATGCTCTGCTATTCATTAAAATCAAACAAGTAAATAAGCATACCCGCCAGTGCCCTGCTATAAATTCAAATCAAATAAATTCAAAAACACAGAAGTAAGTATCCTACTATCAATTAAAATGAAACAAATAAATAAAATAGCACACCCGCCAGTGCCCTGCTATTAATTAAAAGCAAATAAATTAAAAAGCAGACCTGCTAATGCAACCGCTACGGAGGAAGGGATGGAGGAGGTATAGGTTTACTTCTACGTTAAGATGGAGAAATTGAGGACCTATGACAAACAAAAACAGAACATCGAAATAGAGTTAGTAAAGAAGACAATACTTAAGGAAAGTAATGATTATGGTGAGAAAAGAAAGAATCTATGTACGAAAAATATTATTTTGCACATCTTTTCACATTAACAAACTGCATAAGCAATAACAGAGATGAAAGTCTACTACCTTTGTTCAAAGTATGAATAACCATTACATAAATAAACACTCACACAAATGTACCATAACCAACCGTTTGACCACTTCAAACAAAACTTAAATAAAAATATCTACAAAAAAGGATTATTTGATTGGATGAACTATTGGATTATTTGGTAGATCATTTTTTGGTTAATTTCCTAATATTTCCTATGTCACACGTGAAGCTGAGTAGCTTCTAAATCGATGGACTATTGGATTATTTTTCTGAAAACTTCGTATCCGGCCTATTGAACTATTGGACTACTGGATTTGGATTATTGCTATTGGATTTTCTAATCTTGATAGAACCTTAATGTTGTGCTTGCATCATGTATATGCATAGAGATTTAAAAAGGAAGTAGGAAAATGTGGGTGAAATGTCAATGAACTATAATTACATTCGCCACACATTTTCCATTTCCTTTTCCAAATCCATAGCTAAATCCATGATCCAGACATAACATTAAGGACATATGATGGTTTCAGTGTCATAGAAAGCAAAGCACATTCACATAATTTTCTTCTCCTTGTGTGCTAGTTTATTATTTTTAAAACAATTTAAAATTTAAAGAAAAATGTGGGAGTGTATTTTCCAAATGTTTTGAGCAAGCTTCAGTCCATATGTCATAGTTACATGAGGTTATATATCATAAAGTGAGTAATTACGAATGATAGCAACTATGGATTTGGTTATAATTCTTGATTAATTATAAACAACAGCAACTAGGACTCACTTTGCTAATTTAATATAAGCATTTTTTTTGGTTAAGTGGGGAAAGAAATAATTTTTCAAAAACACACTCGTTCATGTGGTTGGTAGATAGCATTAAGGTGTGAACAAGAAACTCACGTGTGTTTTGGTCTTTATGGTCTTCAAGTTCATATTCACTGTTTGGGGTGAATATTTATTTTCACGACTTTCGCCATCTAATATTGACAAACAAGAAAGGATATGCTTTGTACATCTTGGAGATTTTGCATGATAGAAGATAAGTTGGAAGTCTTTGTCAAAGAACAAGGTAAACAGATATAACAAAAATTGAATTGGAATTTGAATTTGCATATACAATCTTCACCACCATAGCAATTACAAGCTTACTTTTCTACCTAAGATGAACTATAAAAGCCGACACCAGTAGTTTAGCAGTATACGGTTAGATCTTGAGATGAACTGTAAACCTAGACATCTTAGTTTGGCTCTCATTAATGTCTCTCAGGCTTAACCCATACCTGTGGTTTACCAATGATTGTAGGTATCAAAAGTTCACGCCATAAGGGTGGGTCAAATGTAGCCCTACCTTTCAATTGCCTTGTCTAAATCTTAGTGCTGAAAAAATGGACCATCATATCAGAAACCACCCTATGAATAAATGGAATTTAATTGAAAATGCACTTCAAATACCTTAAAAATGGTTAAATAAGCTGCATGGGATATGTTAGAAATGGGCGCCCATGTGGCATGACCCTTTTCAGCCTGTTGAACCTTATCCAAATGGGTTTTGAATTTGAATTCAAACTATTTGGATAACCACTCAGGATATATATCTATCATATCCTGATATGGATAGATGATATAGATATCAGATATTATCTCATATAACTAATATGGATAAATGAGATAAATAGAATATATATCTGATATATGGGATATGGGTGATTAAGAGAAAAATAACGTATGTTTGAGTTTTTCCCATATACTGACTCTCTCCCAAAAACAACGATCAAAGCCATTTGCACTGTGGGTTGTGTGGGTGATATTCACTATTGTAATTTCACCCCATTGCTGGGTTGATTGACCAGATTCAGGAAGCACGTGATTTACCCACGAGATCCTTCAATTCAGACTCTGTTTGAAAGGTATGACCATAATTTTTATTCCACTGCGTTATACTTTGTTTACATTGGTATCAGAGCGTTAATGGATATTTTCGTGTTTCCTTTAATCATGTGTATATTTTTATATGTATATGTATACATTATATACATGAATGTTTGTAAAGGAGAAAAAAAATATATACTTTTATTAGATTAAGAGCATAAATATCTTTTTTATGTTCATTAATGTCTTTTTTAATACCATAAATGGTTTTATTTTGAAAAAAGGAGTCCGGCAGTACAAAAATCGGACCAGAAAACACCCTGGAAGGCGGCGCGTGGTTTGCACACGCCACCTGACACCGTGAGCCGCTCCCATGAGCTCCCACGCGCTTACACGCACCAGACGCCCTGCCGACGCGCCTGCACGCGCCATCACGCGCGCACCGTCCGCGCCACACACGCGCGCCGAGCGCTGAGCCGCGTGGAGCCGCGTTGTGAGCCACGCCGTTTTCCTCTGACGGCTTGGCTAGCTTGGCTGTTGATGCATAAGGCACTGTTTGTTTTTTTTTTTAATTCCGTATCGCATTAAATGGTCATAATTAATTCATTACATATTTGTTTTATGCATGGTTTGTACTGTTAGACTCAGAATTAATTTTTCTACATTCTTTAAAATTTTGAAAATTTTATGAAAATAAAAAATATTTTTTCTGTGTTAATAATTCATGTTTTACGCTTTAAAATGCTTCTGGTATTGCATAAATAATTTTCTAGGGTTAAAATTTTTATTGTAGACTTCTGAAAGGTTTTACTATTTACTGGTAATATTATCTCAGTTTATCAGTTTCTGGATTTTTTATTTCTAATTTTATGTGTATTTATTAGTTATTTAAAATTCCAGAATATTTCAGAAAAATTCCAGAAAATTTCAGAATGATGTACATTTTAATTATGGCATAATCTGAATATTGTTTCTGTTTATCAGTTTCTGAATTTTTTTATTTCTAATTTTATGTGTGTTTATTAGTTATTTAAAATTCCATAAAATTTCAAAAAATTCCAGAAAATTCCAAAATGATGTACACTTTAATTATGGCATAATCTGAATATTGAATACAACATATTTAATGGGTTAGTAATATGTTGCAATTAAAGAAGCAATGATTAGTTATTTATTTATTTATTTGAATTCCATTATTAAATAAATATAGCATGAGTTGTTTGTAAATTTACATTGAGATGCTATTGTATGGAATTTATCATGCTTTGTATATGCCATAAATAGTGGGAGATTGTTTGATTTTTTTTTGCGCATGGAATGAAATTAAATTTTGATAATTATCACTAGAGGCGCAAGAGATGATTACGAGCATAGCAAATTTTTGATCTTGAGACATGTGTAAAATTATCATTATTTAATTTAGATTCTTTTTGCTACAAAATATTTTGTTTTATGTTGCTATCATTAATATCCCCTGCGCATTTGTTTACTCTGTATGTAGAAATGGCTACTAAGACAGTGGTGGCAGACTTAACTAAGGGAGAGAAATTGGATGGCGACAATTATGATATATTGCGTCGTAAGATCCAATACCTCCTCAATGAGCAAGAAGTGTTGACCACACTTGAACAAGTGATGGTTGAGCCAGAGCAAGGCAATACAGCTCAGCATCGTCATGATCTTGAAGCCTTTCAGACTTGGCGTAACAAAGATCGGTGTGCGCGCTTTACTATGTTGAGCAGCATGCACAACGACTTGATTAGTGAGTTTGAGCATTGCCCGACTGCATTTAAGATGTGGGAAGCTCTCAAGCAAAAGTTTGGTATTACCTCTTTGACAAAGCTACGTGGGTTGACTATGAAGTCTGACTCATATCAGAAAAAGGCGCATCACTCGATGAAGCAGCATTTGAGAGTCATGTCAGCCATGATACATGAGCTTGCGGCTGCTGGGCACAATTTGACTCAAGAGCAGCAAGTACAGGCTGTGATATGCTCTCTGCCAAATTCTTGGGAGCAGATGAAGCAGAACATGATGCATAATGAGAGTGTGAAAACATTGGAAGACATATCTCGTCATTTGGAGCTAGAGGCTAAGCGCCTTGAGGCGGCTGAGTCTGATGGTTCTGCTATGGTGGTTGAGTCAAGCTCACGTGGGACTTCTCAGTTCAAACATGGAAAAGCAAAAGGTACCCCTAAGAAGCAAACAGCAGCTGCGCTTAAGCCCAATGGCACTAGAAATTTCAAGCGTAGGGGCAAGAGAGGTGGGAAGAAGGCAAGGCTAAATTGACATGCTTTAACTGTAACAAAGAAGGACACTTCGCTCGGGATTGCCCTGAGCAGAAGAAGGTACTCCCTTACTTAATTTCTCGCATTCAATGCTTTGTGTCTAGTCAAGCATTAATTCCTTATTCTCCTCATTTTTAGGTTGTAGACTCCGGAGCAACAGACCACATCACGAGGGACAGAGTAGGGTTCGTTGAGTATCGCCGAGTACCTGCTGGGAGTAGAAAAGTTTACATGGGGAACGAGTCCAGTGTGGAGGTGCTTGGCATTGGCACATTCAAGCTGGAAATGTGACGAGGGCGCACCTTGTATCTTCATGATGTTCTTTATGCTCCAGATATTTGGCGAAACTTAGTTACATTTATAAGCATGATGAGCCTTGGTTTTAGCTTTTGTTTTGAGAATAATGGTGTTAGCATTTATTTGGGAACAATTTTTTATGGTTTTAGTTATCTTCAGATGGTTTTTTAGTTTTGGATGTGGATGATTCTAGTATTAATAAAAATGCCAATGGCTCTATTTCTAATATTGCATCTTTTTGTGATAATGATTCTATGAGATGGCATGCTAGATTAGGCCACATAGGGCAAGACAGGATGACTAGATTGGCTAGAGAAGGTCTTTTAGGCCCACTCGCTAGAGTCACTTTGCCTACTTGTGAGCACTGTCTTACTGGAAAGGCAACAAGGAAACCATTTGGGAAAGCCATAAGGGCATCTATCCCATTGCAACTTATTCATTCTGATATATGTGGACCAATGAATGTGAGGGCAAGACATGGAGCCCCTTATTTCATCACATTTATAGATGATTGCACACGTTTTGGTCATGTCTATCTGATTTCTCACAAATCAGAAGCATTGGATTACTTCAGACGGTATGTTAATGAGGTTGAGAATCAATTAGACAAGAGCATTAAAGCTCTAAGGACTGACCGTCAATTAGACAAGAGCATTAAGGCTCTAAGGACTGACCGAGGACGTGAGTATCTATCTGAGCAATTTAAAGTGCTCTGTGAGGAAAAAGAAATTATCAGGCAATTGACAATTCCTAGGACTCCACAACAAAATGGTGTAGCGGAGAGAAGGAATCGTACATTGCTTAACATGGTTAGATCAATGATGGCGCAAGCTAATCTTCTAATTTCTTATTGGGGAGATGCTTTGTTGACTGCTGCCTACGTCCTTAACCGTGTGCCCTCCAAATCAGTTCCTTCCACCCCATATGAGATGTGGACTGGTAAAAAGCCTGATTTGGGCAATTTACGGCCTTGGGGTTCGGCAGCTTACATACACAACGCTTCTCATAAGTTTGGGAAGTTGGGCCTTAGAGGAAAGAAGTGTATCTTCATTCGCTATAGTGAGCATTGTAAGGGCTATGTGTTTGTTGGGGAGCATCCGGATGGAAGTGTGACTGAAATTGAGTCACGAGATGTGGATTTCCTAGAGGAGGATTTCCTAGCAGAGGTGAGGTAACTAGAGAAGTAGAACTCTATGAGATGGAGGATCTATTTGAAGGCGCACTTAGTAGCCTAGTAGAGAATGAGGAAATAATTCCTCAAGCTCCTAGGGACAGTGGGAGCGATCTACCTGCAAATGGATTAGATCCAATGGATGACGATTCTCAGGATTCTCAACTACGTAGAAGCAAACGTGGAGCTATACCCCGTCGTCGTTTTGAGATTGAAGGGGAAGCATTCATGATTGCTCCGAGTGATGAGATGGAGCCTAAGAATGTCAAAGAGGCTCTCTCATCCCTTGCTAGTAAAGAATGGAGTACTGCAATGGATGAAGAAATAGAGTCTATGAAGAAAAATCATGTCTGGGACTTGGTTGATTTACCGCCAGGGCGCAAGATTATTGGGAACAAATGGGTTCTCAAAATCAAGCGCAAGGCGGATGGTTCCATAGAAAGGTATAAGGCTCGCCTAGTGGCGAAAGGTTACACCCAACGAGAGGGTGTGGACTATGAGAAAACTTTTTCACCAGTTGTAAGGTTTGCCTCTATTCGCCAAATCCTGGCCATAGTAGCTCAGTTGGACTTAGAGCTATATTAGATGGACGTTAAAACTGCATTTCTCAATGGAGAATTGGATAAAGAGATCTATATGGATCAACCAGAAGGCTTTGTGGCAGTAGGTCAGGAGCGCAAAGTTTGCAAGCTTCAACGATCTATTTATGGCTTAAAGCAATCATCTAGACAGTGGAATCTGAGTTTCTATTCGTTTCGAATGGGTTTACGATGATTGATGAAGATCACTGTGTGTACGTTAAGCGGTCTAAGGACATTTTTGTGATATTGTCATTATATGTAGATGACATATTATTGGCTGGAAATGACAAGGAGATGATTGTCGCCACTAAAAGGTGGTTGTTCTCTACATTTCAGATGCAAGACATGGGTGAAGCGAGCTATGTGCTCGGTGTTAAGATCCTTAGGGATCGCTCTAGGAGACTTCTTGGTTTGTCTCAAGAGACTTACATTAAGACTATTCTAGAGTGGCTCCAGATGCAGAGCTGCAAACCCATTGACACTTCTGTTGCAAAAGGCGAGAGCCTAAGCCTTGATATGGGTCCTAAGACTCAAGAAAGAAATAAAAAGATGGCCCGTGTTCCCTATGCAAATGCTGTTGGAAGCTTAATGTATGTTATGATGTGTACACGTCCTGACATTTGTTATGCAGTTGGATTGGTGAGTCGTTACCAATCCAACCCAGGACCAGCTCATTGGAAAGCAGTTAAGAGGATATTACAATATCTTAGAGGGACTGCAAATTACACACTTTGCTACCAGAGTTCAAATCTACATCTAGTTGGCTATTGTGATGTTGACTGGAGAGGAGACCTAGATGAGCGTAAGTCTATTTCAGGATATGCTTTCATGCTTAGCGATGGTGCTATTTCTTGGAGCAGTAAGAAGCAATCCTGTATCGCCTTATCGACTATGGAGGCTGAGTTTGTGGCTTGTTCATCGGCCGTTCAGGAAGCCGTGTGGTTGAGGAGATTCCTTCAGCATTTGAATGTTGTCACACACACTTCAAACACTGTGACTATCCATTGTGACAGCATGGCTGCATTACGCTAAGGATCCTAAATGCCACGGCAGAACCAAATACATTGATGTGAGGTTCAACTTTATCAGAGACATTTTGGCGCAGAAAGAAGTGATCCTGGAGCACATCCCTACGAGTCGTTGTAGACACCCCATTTTTGACGGACCTTAAGACTCAGACGTCACCGATTGAGCGCTTGGTGTTGTTGCCTATCGTGCTCGTTCTGAGGTTTCAAAGTTTTGGCTGCGAGCCTTGCCTTCGGACTTCGGGGCTCTTGCGTGCTTTGCCTCGGTTCGCGAACCAGGTTCGATTTTCTCTGTTTCTCTTCCAGAAGGGAGAGAGAGGTCTCGTAGATCATCTCTCAGTGGCCGTAGGCTACGTTTTGTGGTCGTAGGCCATTTTGCCCATTTGGAGTTCGGTTTCTGGTTTTTCAGAGCCGTTGGCCGTGTGCCTCAGTTCGGGACTGCTTAACCACCTCCGTTTGCTCCGGTTTTTGGCATGCATCTTATTTACTCCCTTTTGAAGGACATTGTGGTCTGAAAAACCAACTTTGTGGTCGAACACCACTTCTGGTGCCTAACAGTCAGTTTTCAGGGCCCCGGGCTGCTCGTTTCGGCCCCCGAACCTTCATTTTGCATCGGTTTGAGTTCATTTTTGGTAGGGACCTCTGTTTCATTGTTAGGAAGGTCGTAGAAGGGTGGGAGGCCAGCAATTATTCTGGCAACCATGTTTTATTCCTCCATCGCCCTCCGTCGCCTGTTTTTCTCACTTGAAAGCCAATGTTGACCACCCTAAGGCCACTTTTTCTTGCCCCAAACCACATATTTGTGTTGTACACACCTGGGAGGCCACCAATATCATATGGCCGGCCAGTAATTGTGTGTGACCCTTTTGAACCCCTCCTAAAAGTAGCCTTTTCTCTCTCCTGGTTCATTCTCTCCAATTTTTGACCACATGGTTGTGTTGTGCACACATGAGAGGCCCTCTTTTTGGCATGGCCGGCCATTAACCTTCATTGACCCTTTTGACCCTTGGCCGACCGGCCATGGGGAAGGCCGACCGGCCACCTAAACCCTAGGAAATCGGCCGGCCATGATCCTCTCTCCAGGTACTTTACAAAAATGCCCTCTGTTTCCCTCCAGATTTTGTATCCGGGGGGGCCAACTTTTGGGGGGAAATTTGAATTCCATTCCCCCCTTTTCTCCCCCTCTTTTGCCTATATAACAGCACCTCCAGTTGCATTTCAAAGGGTTAGAAATTTTGGTTTGGAGCTCCTACATTGTATCTCTCTCTCTGTACACTCCAACCCTCAAAACCTCCCAAACCCTACACCATTTCTACATCACCACCTAGCACCACACCACCACCATCCATTCCAGCCACTTGGAGCTATTTTCCAGAGCTAAGGAGCCACCAAACTTGGTCCAAGAGTTGTCAAAGATTTGGTCTCAAGGGTAAGTCTTCTCCTCCCTCTTTCTTGCCTTATTTTGCTCAATATATTAGCCATACTTGCTTGAATTTTCGGGCTCTGGCCCTAACTGAAAATAGCATTATTTTGAGCTCCTTTTCATGTTTTTTTAAGGGCCTCTCCCTGTTTGAGGCTTCCTTTTTACACTTGCTTATTTACCTCTCTTGTATGCCTCTTTCTTGCATAGTATTTTAGGCTCATTTTTAAATTGTTTTGAGCTTGGTTATAAACTTAAAAGTGGATTATTTTGAGCCCTTATTCAACATTGTTGAAGGGATCTTCACTTGCCTCTTTATCCCTCTTTTGGCCTTTTTTTGGCATGTTTTGTTAGCCCCTTGTGCTTGTATTTTTTGGCTCTGGTCCAAACTGTAAATAACCTTATTTTGACCCGCTATTCATGTTTCATCAAGAGACCTTTTCTATTTGAAGCTCCCTTTTTGCTCTTTGTGTTTAAACCTCTTTTTAGGCCTTATTTTGCATAGTATTTTAAGCTTGCATATGCACTGTTTTTGTCACGCCCCTAACTTGCCCCTAAAAGTTTGGGCATGACCTGAACAGAAGATGACACTTAACCTGGTTCCATAGAGGGGCCTGCCCAGAAGCTATAAAATATAATTGATAACAACCAGAAAGTATGACATCCATTGAGCTACTAAGTCATGCCAGGATCAATACATTTCACAGGACAAGTACATCAAAAGCCAAAGTACACTTAAGAGTTAGTTATTTACAGACATATACAGAACTAACCCCGAGATGGGGTATGTAACAAAGTCCTTAAGTACATAACAACTTAAGCCAATATCAAAAGTGTGTGTCATCATCTAACAACTTCACAAAAGTAGGGTCCCGACCCCAAGCTTGGCTGTGCCTAGGCTGACAAAAGTATGACGATGCCGAGCTAAGATCGACCTCCTGGTTGATTACCTACAGAAACAGACATAACATAGGGTGAGCCAAGCTCAGTGAACAATAGTACTAGTATGCTTGTAAACATATTTAATGCTGAAATCATGTAATTAGTCTGTCTCTGTACGGCTTGTTGGAACAACATAATCGGTTTATAATTGTCATAATGTGGCCCCTGGCCTAAGAACTTCACACATTCAGAAAAGAGTCCTTGGGTTCATAATTCACAATTCATCACATAGACCTTTGGTTCTTTTGAGGGCCGAATGATGTGAGCTATAAGTTCATATTTCACACATCGGCCCTTGGCCTCATAATTTCATCATTCACAAATGGCGCCAGAACACTTAATTGTTGCCGGTCAGCACTTTTTAGTGCCGCCGGGCAATCTTTTTGGCCAAGATGGCATTTTGCCGGCCGATACTGTGCATCTGCTTTTGCAGATATTTTAAGACAGCTGTCTTGCTTTTGCTCCCTCCATACACGTGTATGGAGGATCTCCCTCTTATGAAGTGCTTGTAAGCTTTACAAGATAAGAAGTGCCATATAGAGAGAGGAGGGTTCTCTTGTAAGGAAGAGAGACTTAAGATATTTGGAGAGCTTAGACAGCCATTGTTAAGCTCTGGTTTTAGGGTTTGAGTTAGATACACTTCCTATATCTCTTTCCCTCTCTTTTGTGCTCTAGGTGTTTGTGTCACTTATATTGCACACAAACACCTAGGTGTTCACCTTCCTCTGGAACTGAGGTTCTAAGGATTGATTTTGAAGTATTGGTGTTGGATTCAAGCTAAAGGGGCCATTGGAGCCATTTGTGAAGGGGTCTTCAAGGTGAGAACTAGTCTCCTTTTTCCCCATTTTTGCATTGATTTCTACCTATCTTAGAGCTGTTTTTGTGCTTATTGTATAACACAAAAAGTTCTATTTTTTAGTCCTCTGATTGTTTGTTAAGAGTGTTTTGTTGGTTGGGTAAGTTTTGAACACCCTTAGGCCTTAAAAGGCCTCATTTTGTACCCTTTGTCTAGCTCCGGGATTTTGGTGTTGGGCTCTTCACCACTGAAATCTTGAGGGATTTCAGTGGTAGTATGATGCTGAAGTCCAAGAAGGAGAGGGCCACCCATCTCCTTGTTGTCCTTGAAAAGGGCATGTCTTGGCCTCTTGAGAGAGCATTATGTTTGAGGGTGTATTGACCATGACTTGGCTGCTTTTTATGCTTAATATATCATGTTATGCCTCTATTTTTACTTGGTTTGGGTACTCCATGCATGCTTAGCATAGTTGCCTTGTAATGCCATGTTATTGCCTCAATGTGCCTTAGGTTGTTAGCCTTTGTTGGAGGCATGTTTTAGGCTTAGTCTCGTGAAGATTTTGTGCATGTTTTGCCATGTCCATAGTCTGTCCTAGGTTGTTTGGGTCGAATTTGGCATGCATCATATAGCCCTTTGCATTTCGGCTTGTTGGCCTTAAGTATGTGATGTATAGCATGCTATCCTTGCATTGTTTTGGTGATTTGGGACCATCCACCATGCCATTTCAGACCTTATGTATGCTTGAGAGCTCGCATTTGATGTCCCTTTAATGCCTTGTAAGGTTGTCATCTCATGCTCCATGTTTTGGTGTTTATGCATGCCTTTGTTTTTGAATCATTTAGAATGCATCTAAGTGGTCCTTAGGCTTGTATTAATGTCCTACAACTCCTGTTTTGCCAATGAGTTTCCCATGGAATGTTTGGTCTTGCTAAGTTAGTCAATGCTCAGTTGGTTCTTGTTATTGAGCACACGGCCATTGATGATGCATGCCTTGGCACTTGATTTATTAACTTGGATTTGGCACCAGATGTTTTAACATGATTTCAATGCTTATGTTGCATGCTAATAGTCCATGATTCCCCCTTCAAATGTGTTTGAAGGGTTGTCCAATTTGTGCTATAAGTGTTGGCCTCAACATGTGTATGTGTGCATGTGTATTTGGGTCCTTCATGTAGCATTTTGGCATACTGTTTTAGGCTATTAGAGTTGCCTAATCATGTTTAAGTCCATCCCCACTATTTGCATTAGAATGTAATGCTTGTATGCTTGCATAATGTTAGTGCAAGGCCATGTTACATCCCTTAGCGCTTGCTTAGGTTGCATTGCATCCTGCATGCATGCTTGTTCTTGACTTGATGATAGGAATTGGCCTTGTTTGGTTTGATTTGGTTGCATTGAATTTGAATCAAAGTTGCATACTTGTTCTTTGGCCCATCATGCATGAAATGCGATTGTGGTCCGAGAATCGAGGCACATGCCCCTTTGAGTCATTATCATATAGAGGGACATGGTTGGTGCATATAGCCTTGAAGGCTGCCATGCTTGGCCTATCCCTGTGACAGGGCTGTGTTGCTCCGATTTGCAGCTCTCATGCAACACTGCCTGCGATCCGGCACGTGTAAGAGGTGCCGACCGGGCAACAATTCCTCTACCGACAACTTCATTTTGTCCGATGGCACTACATCCCACTGGCCGTGTAATTCCACTCTCAGCGGTGACACTCCCAGTGTCCAAAGATACATCTGAGGTTTTGACACGCGCCCAGAAGGAGTGAAGGAAGGAAAACAGAGGCAGCTGCTAATGCAGGCGGCGCGTTCCGCAGGCGATTTCCCTGTTTTTCTTAAGTTTAAGGTTAATTGCTTAAGTTTGATTAGGCAATTTTGTAATATTAATTAGCTTGCGTGGTTAATTAATTGGTGAATGATTATTTGGGATCCTCCGGTGAGGGTAAAACTATGTATAATGTGCGTGAGTGTGTGTATGTCTT
>NW_021026633.1:498032-518312 GCF_004153795.1 Camellia sinensis | reverse complement strand
AAACCAATGTGGCTTAGTGCCATTGTGACTCAATGTGCCTAGAGCCATTTGTGAATTAATGTGCTAAGAGCCCTAATGTAAACTACGTGACCAATGCAATTGTGAATTGTGACAATGAGGCCAAGACCGGCAATATACATTGCCGGTGGTAGCAAAAACCAGCCGGTGGCCTCTAGCCACTGCCGGTGGTGGGTGGGGATGGTCTACAAGCCCTACCCTGCCTCTCAAAGGCAAAACACAAGTGTTTGGTGTGAAACTAGACACTAAACAGTCAAGTTTGGAGATCCTGAGGCAAGGCGCGCGAGCCGAGACCTCCGGGAACTCCAAACGAACACAAACATGGATGATCACCGAGTGTTCAAACGGTGACGTCCAAGTCTTGAGGACGGTCAAAAATGGGATGTCTACAAAGGTGCTCCTTCCTGATTGCACCGACTCTTTGTGCATGTTGGACATCTCCACAACCCAACCTGAGCCAATGGTGGCGGCTATTGAAGATGGTACAGGAGAGATTACAGAGGAGGACAGAGCTGTTGAACCAAGGTTTGAGCAGTCTGGGAACTTTGCTGGGGAAACCTACGACCCAAGTGAGTACATCCTGTCAGTGGGCCAATCTGAGCTAAGTGTAGGGTTTCCAGAAAAAGCAGAACTATGTGTGATTCAGGGGGACAGATTTGAACAAGGAACGAACAATCTGACGGCTGTAGAAGAGGGCCTTGCCAACCTCCAGTTCTTCAGTGACCAAGAATCAGGGGATGCAGCAGTCAACTGGTTTGAATATGAGGAGTCGGAAGAAGTTACCGGATGGTTAGATGATCAACCAGACGTTGTAGAATTTCAACCAGAACAAGACCGAGCAGGGGCGAGAGTACTAGTGATGGCCGGAAGGGCTGAAAGTCAGAGTGCATTGCTGGAGAGCACCAGTACAAAGAATTTCACTCAGGACAGAAGCATTGTGAATGCAGGGAAAGTTGAACAACAAACTGCACTGACGCAGGTAAAACAACAGGGTTCTGAGAGAATCGGGAAAGCCAAAATCCATGAGGGGATCGAAAATGCTGTGGGCACAAGAACAGAGGATGCTGTGAGCATGCAGGCTGAAAGTGCTGTGAGTACAAACATGCCCGAGCCAGACAGGTGCCTTTTGAATGCCAACGGAATGTGGTGGGAAGACGATGACTTATGTCTTGCCCACACAGACGAAGATTGGGGAAGCAATCAACCAGATGACACCTGGTACCTTGATGAGGTTGATCACATGACAAGAAGCGGGCGGTACTTCAAGCCCCCGCACCTAGACCAACCCGAGGCATCTGGGAAGGACAAAGAAGCCGAGAGACAGAAGGAGAAGCAGATCGAAGAGGAAGCTGTACTGAAACAGCTGAAGAAGATACAAGCAGACATCTCTATCTGGGGACTACTTATGGCGTCGTGAGTACACAGACAGGCTGTCTTATCTACCATGGACAAGGCCAAACTCTCTATAAATACTACACCAGAACAGCTGGTTGGGCTGGTTTTTTAGGGAGGAGGTTCCCCGGCATTAACCTTTTCAGACAAAGAACTACCGCCTGAGGGCACAAATCACAACAAACCCCTCTACGTTTCCGTGGAATGTAGAGACAAGTGGATACCAGTGGTACTTGTTGATACCGGGTCCGCCATCAATGTCTGCCCAGCCAGAACAGCGTATGCAATAGGGTTGAAGCCCGCGAACTTCGTACCGACTGCTCAGGTGATCAGAGCATATGATAATACTAGCAGGGAAGTGATGGGGACTGTCAAAATTCAGACCCAGGTTGGTCCCGGACAACACAATATTGAATTCCATGTCTTGGACATTCCCGCAACCTTCAATCTACTCTTGGGGCGGCCGTGGTTGCACCAAGTAAAGGCAGTCTCTTCCACTTTACATCAGATGTTGAAGTACCCTCACGGGAAGGGGGTGGCTATTGTCTTCGGGAATTCATCAATCCATCCGCCGCCGGAAGTGTCCACACCAGTCTTGGAAATCGAACATGGCACTGAGGATGTGTTCTTATCAGGGTTCACTTTGGCTGAGGCTCGAGTGGTGCAGAATATTATGGCTGTGAATGAGGGGGTGTACGTCAGTGCTCAATCCGTCTACCTCATGAACAAGCTACAACACATCCCCGGGATGGGATTAAGAAGGAGCGGCCAGAAAGGCGTCGCAGCATTGGCCGAAGTGCCACACAACCCTCATACCTTTGGCTTGGGTTATATGCCCACCAAAGAGGACTGGGTAAGGAAGGGTAAGGAAATGGCCGGAAGAGCCAGAGCAAAGCAGGCTGGGAAGCCTTTCGAATTAATGCATAGGCCCATTCAGGGTACCCTGAACGGACGCTTCGTCCCGGAGGGGGAAGACTTTCCGTTTTGTGGCTTCCCCTAGCCGTGGCTGAATGCGGAGAAGAAGCGCGTGCTAGGCTTCGAGATTTTCTTTGATCTACAATTACCCGGGGATGACGTTGCCGAAAAGCAGACAGACCCATCAGCTAAGGTTGAGCAGTGTAAGGTAGTGGATTCCGAAGGCGCTGAAATTGAAATGGGGGTAGCGCTGGCAAGTCTACTCTCAGATCCTCCGATCGACCATAAGTGCTTGGGGGATAACTTCTCGGTTTCCATGATTGGGGATGAAACGGATGCGGGCCTACCAGCAACTATTTTGGATGCATCTATCGCACCCTCTCTCACTTGGCAGTACGAGGAGGGGTTTTTGTCCAGCAGTGCTGGGTCAAGTAGTGAGCCGGAATCTGATTCCACCGAATCTTGTGAGTCGAAATCAGGTTCCAACTCGACTGAGTCTGAGTCTGGTAATCCTGGGGATGATAACCCGGATGCCACAATTATGTCCAGGTCGTCTTTTTCTTTCTCATTTGAGTCTGTTGTAACCGAGAATTCGGACGATTTGGATGTGCTTAATGAGAATCAAGTAGCTATGGTTTCTGAGTACTTTTCTGTGCCCTTAATTTATTGCATAAACTCAGACTTTCAAAATTTTGATGAAAACGACGAGGAAGAAATTCCTCCGGTTTTGCAACGTTTAATTGAGCAGGAGCAGGAGAGATTTGTCAAACCCTTAACGGATGAAATCATTACCGTGAATATTGGTACTGAGGAGGACCCGCGGCTGGTCCAGATCGGGTCCACGTTGTCTTCGGAGGAACGCGAGCGCTTAGTCGCTTTATTAAAAGATTTCAAAGATGTTTTCGCGTGGTCCTACGCAGACATGCCTGGGATCGATCCTGAGATTGTACAGCACCGGATCCCCCTTGACCCCGAGGCCCGACCTGTCAAACAGAAACTCAGAAGGATCCGCCCGGACTGGGCTCTCAAGATTAAAGAAGAGGTCACCAAGCAAACCGATGCAGGCTTCCTGTTGGTGTCTAAATATCCGAATTGGCTGGCCAACATCGTTCCAGTGCCGAAGAAGGGTGGCAAGATCCGGGTGTGCGTGGATTTCAGGGATTTAAACAGAGCTAGTCCGAAGGACGACTTTCCCTTACCGCATATTGATGAGTTGGTGGATTTCACAGCAGGGCATGCTTTGCTCTCATTCATGGATGGCTTCTCAGGGTACAATCAGATAGTAATGGCACCTGAAGATCGGGAAAAGACTGCATTCACCACCCCGTGGGGGACATACTACTACAGAGTAATGCCATTTGGGTTGAAGAATGCTGGAGCTACTTATCAACGGGCCGCGATCACAATATTGCACGACATGATCCACAAAGAGGTTGAGGTGTACGTGGACGACATGATTGTCAAGTCCAAAGAAAGAGAGGGCCACTACACCGCCTTACAGAAGTTCTTCCAAAGGATCAGGGAATTCCGGTTGCGACTGAATCCTCAGAAATGTACATTCGGTGTTACAACGGGAAAAATGCTGGGGTTTCTGATTACACAAAGAGGTATCGAAGTCGACCCTTCCAAAATCAAGGCCATCCTAGAAATTCCCCCACCAAGGACTGAAAAGGAGGTGCGAGGCTTTCTGGGTAAAGTGCAATTCATAAGACGGTTTATCTCGAAATTACCCTTGACTTGTGAACCACTTTTTAGTCTCCTGAAGAAAGGAAAGAAATTCCAATGGGACGGTCGATGCCAAGCTACTTTTGAACAGATCAAGAAATATTTACAGAACCCGCCCGTGTTGTCGCCACCAGAGCCGGGGAAACCGTTGATATTGTACCTTTCAGTGACTGAGACTACAATGGGCTGCATGCTCGCACAAGAATCAGAGGATAAGGTGGAGAGGGCCATCTACTATCTGAGCAAGAAGATGTTGGATTACGAGACCCGCTACACTCCGCTGGAGAAGGCTTGCTTAGCTTCGGTATGGGCTACCAGGAAGCTGCGGCACTACTTGTTAGCTCACTCCGTAATGTTGGTTTCACGACTGGATCCCATCAAATACCTTTTCGAGAAACTGGCACTTACAAGTAGGCTAGCTCGTTGGTTGCTGCTGCTCTCCGAACTCGATTTGAAATATGTAACATGCAAGTCAGTCAAGGGAAGAGCAGTGGTAGAGTTCTTAGCTGACCATCTAGTGGAAGGGGGCGAAGCAGTCGAGTACTCATTCCCAGATGAAGCCATCTTGTATATCGACGACGAAACTTGGACGATGTACTTTGACGGAGCGTCAAATCAATACGGATATGGGATAGGAGTGTTGCTGATAGCACCTGACAAGTCCCGTATCCCTCTAGCCTTCAAACTCCGGTTCAAAGTCTCGAACAACGAAGCAGAATATGAAGCATGCATTGCTGGTCTAGAAGCAGCCCTGGAACTAGGGGCAAGACGGTTGGACGTCATCGGGGACTCAAACCTTGTTGTGTCTCAAGCAAAAGGAGACTGCAAAGTCAAAGAAGAGAAGATGATGATGTATCACCAAACCTTGGATTTGCTAATTCCTCGGTTTTAGAGGCTAAGCTTTACTCATCTACTTAGAGAGAATAACAGGTTCGCAGATTCTTTAACGACTCTATCTTCCATGATAGACATCCCGTTCGGAGTCCGGATGTGTCCAGTCATCATTGACCAGAAATTTGCACCTGCCTACGAGTCGATTGCTGCTATAGATGAGGTTCAGGACGAAAACCCCTGGTATTACAACATTTGGAATTTCTTGGAGAAGGAAACATACCCGCCAAGGGTGAACGCCAAAGACAAAAGGGCAATCAGAAGAATGGTCGTTCAGTTCATCATCTGTGGAGGCAAGCTGTATAAGAGAGGTCATCTGGGAATGCATAAGTTGTGTGTTGATACCAAGGAGTCGAAACATCTAATGGAAGCCATCCATGGAGGGGAATGCGGTGCACATATGAACGGAGTAATGCTAGCGCGGAAGATCCTCAGATAGGGTTACTACTGGTCCACCATAGAGAAGGATTGTATCGACTTTGTCCGGCGATGCCACAAGTGTCAGATCCATGCGAACCGCATGAACATCCCGCCGTCAAAGCTGTACAATATGACTTCGCCATGGCCATTCTCAGTTTGGGGAATTATGTGATCGGGGCTGTCACTCCGAAAGGGTCAAATGGGCATGAGTTCATCCTGGTCGCGATAGATTATTTTACAAAGTGGGTCGAGGCCCAATCCTATGCGGTGTTGAAAGCTTCTCATGTCACGAAGTTTATCAGAAACAACATCATCTGTCGTTACAGGGTCCCAAACGAGGTCATTTCAGATAACGGTTCCCACTTCAAGAAGGAAGTGATTGACTTGTTGGAGAAATACAATGTGGCTTTTCATAAGTCATCCACATATCGGCCGCAAACCAATGGAGCGGTTGAGGCCGCCAACAAGAAAAAGGGGCAACTTTCCGTTGCCATGCAGTGCCGCGGTACTCTTCAGACTAGGGGCAACTTTCCGTTGCCATGCAGTGCCGCGGTACTCTTCAGACTAGGGGCAACTTTCCGTTGCCATGCAGTGCCGCGGTACTCTTCAGACTAGGGGCAACTTTCCGTTGCCATGCAGTGCCGCGGTACTCTTCAGACTAGGGGCAACTTTCCGTTGCCATGCAGTGCCGCGGTACTCTTCAGACTAGGGGCAACTTTCCGTTGCCATGCAGTGCCGCGGTACTCTTCAGACTAGGGGCAACTTTCCGTTGCCATGCAGTGCCGCGGTACTCTTCAGACTAGGGGCAACTTTCCGTTGCCATGCAGTGCCGCGGTACTCTTCAGACTAGGGGCAACTTTCCGTTGCCATGCAGTGCCGCGGTACTCTTCAGACTAGGGGCAACTTTCCGTTGCCATGCAGTGCCGCGGTACTCTTCAGACTAGGGGCAACTTTCCGTTGCCATGCAGTGCCGCGGTACTCTTCAGACTAGGGGCAACTTTCCGTTGCCATGCAGTGCCGCGGTACTCTTCAGACTAGGGGCAACTTTCCGTTGCCATGCAGTGCCGCGGTACTCTTCAGACTAGGGGCAACTTTCCGTTGCCATGCAGTGCCGCGGTACTCTTCAGACTAGGGGCAACTTTCCGTTGCCATGCAGTGCCGCGGTACTCTTCAGACTAGGGGCAACTTTCCGTTGCCATGCAGTGCCGCGGTACTCTTCAGACTAGGGGCAACTTTCCGTTGCCATGCAGTGCCGCGGTACTCTTCAGACTAGGGGCAACTTTCCGTTGCCAATCTCCGGTGCAGTGCTATTCAGACTAGGGGCAACTTTCCGTTGCCATGCAGTGCCGCGGTACTCTTCAAACTAGGGGCAACTTTCCAGTTGTGGGTATCTGGGGTTGTGCATCTCAGTGACAGATCTTAGGCGTGTCCAGTTCTGATCCATATCGAAAATGGTTTTGAAAAGTTTTAATAAAAGTTGACTTTGTTCAAATTAATCTCTTTACAACTAAGACCATTTTTGGACCAAAACGGAAAATTTTCAGTACCACAACCTTCAATTTCATTGATTTCAAAACAGAGTTCTCCTGCTCTTGCATACAATCGAAGTTGCTTTTTATTACATTCATAAAGAAAACTTGAAAGTACTAATAAAGCAATAAATTTGGGGCATAGTCAAGTCAAGTACCCCTGCGCCCCCTCCCAGAGCTGGTCGAAGCCTCTGATGCCAAGCTGGGCTCGACCTGTGCCTCCTCATTAAGCCAGTCCCAACACTCGTCAGACAAAATGCAACTGAAAGTGGAAGCAGGGGCCAAGAGCTCTCTAGTCCTCCATGCTGTGGCATATCGGGCAAGCTGTGCACCTCGGACCGAGAAAGCAGCCGGGTACTCAATCCCCTCTGGCGGGAAAATCTGATCATGACCGTACTGGCGCAGGAACCGGAACGGAAAGTAGAACACACAGTGGGTCAGACCAATTAACTGGATCCCGATCAGCCGGGACATGCTATAGCTCATTGCCGAGAGATTGAGCCAAGGACAACGCCAAGCAATGCGACCTGCAGACAAATTGCACATCCAGTCAAACCACCACCTTTCATCAGGGGCATCGACTAGGCGCTGTCGAAAGAAATAGCCTCGAGCTGAGTAGGGTGGGCAAGAGTCCACAACCTGCAATTTTTCCATCAACCATACCTGGGGAGGGATGAAAAATGAGAGAATAAAGAATAGAGAGATGTACGGTGAGAGAAAAGTGAGAAAAGGTTTTTTTTTGTGAGAAAAACCGAGCCTGAGGGCCGAGTGATGTGAGCAAATACATATGTGAGATTGGGTGGGAAACATTACCTGCAGCAGCAGTGGACTCCCAGCAAATCTAGTCGTCTCCCGGCAATAGATAGCATCCAAGCCCATCAGTGTCTCGGCCAAGGTCATGGCGATGCAACTCTTTCCTTCTTTCAAGCCTTGAGCAACTTCAATCAAACGAATGCTAGATCCGCCAAAGCCCGGGGAAAGCAGAAAGTGAGACAGCAAACACAAGCAAAGGGCGTGTTGCCGGAAACCTTGCCAATAATGGTTGTTGCGGTCACCAGCGTCAGAAAAGCGATGAATCAAACCGAGGATATCCAGTTCCCCATTACAGATCAGAGACCGAGCGTCATGCGTGGTGAGTCCACACATCCGCCATAAAGCTTGGGCGTGGCCAAAGCGGAACTGGGGCAAGATCTCTTCATGACATTCAGATTCCATCAAAACTTGAAAATCTTCAAAAGTTGGACATACCTCTTGCCCACCAAAGCTAAAGACATGCGTCACCAGGTTCCAAAACCTCGCCGCGGCATGGAGGAAAGGAAGGTGCAGCAGAGTGCGACTCAGCGCGAACAGTGCATTCAAGCCGAAACCCCGGAAGTTCAACTTTTCCGAACCATCTAGAGAAGCGATCCAAGCAGTGAGATTTTCAACAAGAAACGCCTCCATTTTTGTGAAAAACTAAGATGAATTGAATGAACCACGGAGCTAAGGCTTTTAAAGAGGAAAAGACACTATTCGGGGGACAAGTGTCAAAAATTTGACGGTTGCTGATCTAAGTGCCCGGCCGGCCACCTTTTCTGGTAGGCTGGCCATTTTTTTTTTTAAAACCTGGCCGGTGGCCTCCCCTTTGCAATAAATCTGGCCGGCCGGCTCCCAAAAGTAGCCGGCCATGCTCCAATGTGTGTCTTTAGCCCTATTTTGCCCTCCAAGAGAAAGTTTCAAGCGTTTCCATGTAACGGGTGTGTCGAAGGCCTCTGTTTCCCTCTGTTTCGGATGCGTTCCGTTGCCCAGATCGTCCGAAGTACACTTTGTTTTGTTAAGTTTTGTTTATCGAGTTGTTGTTTTGTTTATCGAGTTGTTCTTTTGCTTATCGAATTGTTTGTCGAGCTGTCGTGTTTCGTGTTTTTGAGTTGTTACTCTTTGTTTAAGCAATTTTTGTTTGAGTCTTGTTTATTGAGTTGTCAAGACTATTGTGTTTTACTTATCGAGTTGTAAACTTGCTAAGGTTTTGTTATATCTTAGAAAGTTAAGTTGTTGCGTCGGTTCACTACCTGACTGGGCAAAATGCACAATGCACATTTCCATTCAATCTCATTATGGTGCAAAATGATGCGATGTGATGCTGAGAACATAAAGTACAACACTTTTAAAAAAAACTGTTTCATTCCATCATGCTTCCCTTGTTACAACATTTTACAACGAAGGTACAAGTTTTACAGAAAATAAAACTGTCTAATAATGTACAATGTGCTACTACTACTAGTAAAAAGGTAAATAAAGCAGGAAACAGCTGCAACAATGCTCTCAAGAGCAGGAATAAGAGGCCCTCTTCGTCCTCTTCCGCGGAACAGACTCTCCGCCACCATTGCCATCATCATCATCTGAATCAGAGTCGTCATCCTCGGGATCCCCCTCAGCCTCGCCTCCACTCCCGGAACCAAGACCGGAGCCGTCCTCTCTGTCAGCAGATGTCTCCGACTGACGATCTGTAGCCTCCTCCTCCTCATCCTCACCGGGCTCCTCCTCTACAATGTGTGCTCTACGTTTACGAGACGACCCCCCCTCTCTCGGGCTCCTCGAAAAGGCCTGGATGGCCCAGCTCCTCGAAAAGGCCCGAATGGCCCACCTCCCTGAGAAGGCCCAGGTGGCCCGGCCTGCGGCTGAGCATATACTGGGGGCATCTGAGAATAAAGAGTTCAATTTAAATACACCAGTCCAAATATGTACATCAGATGCAGATACAAGAAAACAACATGAAGTGGGTACATGTAAACACAGTGTATAAGTGAGGTGTGTCAGATGTGCTCTACACAAGTAGCCTATCAATACAGTAGAAATCAGCATATCATCAGAAGTATGATAAATGCCAGAAAACTAAAGGGTACCTGGAAGCCCATGATGGACAACTGCGCCTCCTTCCGCAGGACCATCCCCTCGAGTGAGGCTACCATCTCGAGCACCTGATCCATGTACTCAACAGGGGGCTGCAGATGCAAAGGCAAGGGTATCAGTAAAGGAATGAACGTCCAAGTATCTGAGTAATGAATCAAAGCCGTAAAACATACCGGTGGCGAATCGGGGTCTCTGACATATCGATGGCCGGGCATCGGAGGCTCTATCGGGATCGGAATCGGAGAGGTAGTCCCATATTGCCACCCCATCAACTCGGTCGGCATGTCCGGCCATCCAGGATGAGGATAAGTCAGAGGAATCGGGGGAACCAATCCACCCCCACCTCTAGATGTACCAGCCCTGCTGGTGGAAGGGGCGTCTGCAGCCCGAGCCCGGGCCTGGCTCGAAGATGGCATGCCAGCAGGCCTCATCGTCGGAGTACGAACTCCCGTCAATGGAGGCATCAGGTATATGTGACGGTAAGTAGCGTAATCCCCCTCCTCAAGATGTAGCAAAGCATTAGTACCCAGCATAGCACTAACAACATCCCGAGAAGAGAGCCTATCAACAATCCGCATAACGACTGGGGGTGCTGAGGGAGGGTCCTGAGAAGTGTACCCCCAGACCTGACGCAAGAAGCGGTCCCCCAAAAACCAGGCCCTACCAACTGGCCCTTCAAACAGGATCCTGTACCGGGAGACACCCCACCCTCCGGCAAACTGGAATCGGAGACCTTCACTTAAAGGCGCCCAGGGCTGCCATGTAATCTACGGATAACAGATGCATAAACCAAGCAGAAATCGAAAATGTACAGGACAAATCAAAGATGAAAACAAAAAGAACTGAGAGTTCTAAAATACCTCCGTCAACCGCACCGTGTCGAAGTACTGCCGTAGATAAAGGAGAGACTCCCGAGGTCTTGGCCGGTGCTGGCCTTCAAATACAAGTGAGTACGGGGTCACGAGAGGTCCCTCTACCACCAACTCCGGGGCCAATGTCGGGAAATACACATAGACCCATAACTGTGGAAAATAATGCAGAATACGAAGTGCTGAGGGCAAAGTGCACGATACAGAGTATAACGTGCGCCGTGTGTGCAATGTGCAAGTAATGAGGAGCAGAAATGTAAATCAAGAGGGTAGAGAGTACCTCCCAGGCTCTCCAATAGCCACCAAGTAAGTCCCCCCGTCCGCGGGAGGTCACGCTCATGTAGTAATAAAGGGTAGCCAAGCCGACGCCACCTCAGTCATACCGTCTGACCTGTGACAGGTCCACCAAAGCACTCAACAGATAAAGCCCAACAGTGTTCCCCCTGTCGGCAAACAAAGTGGTCTCGAAGAGGAACATCAGAAAGCCGCGGGCATACTGAGCTGCCTCCTCAGGAGTCCCGGGCTCCATCTCCACCCGCCGGAAATGAGAAGAGAACTAGGTGTATCGGACTCTCCCCGAAGGTCTATCAATAGGCGGGCGAACCCCCAACAAATATATCCAAGCAGCCTCCCACTAGCCCATGTCCTCGTCGTAAGGGATGGGCCAACCTCCCACGTCAAGGCCAGTCAGTACGGCAAAGTCAAACGGGGTCATAGTCAAGTCCCCCGTGGCAGGAAAATGGAAGGAGTTGGTGGTGTCCCACCATCTCTCCACCAAGGCGGCCATCAACGTCCTCCTGGCAGGACAACGAGATAGCCCAGTACAGAAGGGCCCAAACCCCGCCAAGTCAACCAAATCCCGAACCGCCTCCGGGAGCTCGGCGTACCAATCTCTCGCCGCGGTAGAGCCATATCCCCGCACAGTGCGAGAAGTCACCTGCATTCAGAATGAATACATGCTTCAGCATAAAATGAATAAGCTGTGTGCAAATAAAATGAATAGGCTGCGTGCAAAGAAAAGTAAGTGAGCCGCGTGTTCAGAATCAGTGTGTGCTGCGTGTTCACCTTCAATTTGGGCTGTGTGTTCAGAAAATCAGTGTTTTGGGTTGCGTGTTCAACTCTCAATTAGTGTGTGCCGCGTGTTCACCTTCAATTCAGACTGTGTGTTCAGAAAATCAGTGTTTTGGGCTGCGTGTTCAACTCTCAATTAGTGTGTGCTGCGTGTTCACCTTCAATTCGGACTGTGTGTTCAGAAAATCAGTGTTTTGGGCTGCGTGTTCAACTCTCAATCAGTGTGTGCTGCGTGTTCACCCTAAATTCGGACTGTGTGTTCAGAAAATCAGTGTTTTGGGCTGCGTGTTCAACTCTCAATTAGTGTGTGCTGCATGTTCACCTTCAATTCGGACTATGTGTTCAGAAAATCAGTGTTTTGGGCTGCGTGTTCAACTCTCAATTAGTGTGTGCTACGTGTTCACCTTCAATTCGGACTGTGTGTTCAGAAAATTAGTGTTTTGGGCTGCGTGTTCAACTCTCAATCAGTGTGTGCTGCGTGTTCACCTTCAATTTGGGCTGTGTGTTTAGAAAATCAGTGTTTTGGGTTGCGTGTTCAACTCTCAATTAGTGTGTGCTGCATGTTCACCTTCAATTTGGGCCGTATGTTCAGAAAATCAGTGTTTTGGGCTGCGTGTTCAACTCTCAATCAGTGTGTGCTACGTGTTCACCTTCAATTCGGACTGTGTGTTCAGAAAATCAGTGTTTTGGGTTGCGTGTTCAACTCTCAATCAGTGTGATGCGTGTTCACCTTCAATTCGGACTATGTGTTCAGAAAATCAGTGTGTGGGCCGCGTGTTCAACCCTCAACCGGTTTGTGCCGTGTGCTCACAATCAATTTATGGGCTGAGTGTTCAGGAATTCAAGTGATTGAACCGTGTATTCAGAATGCAAATAGAATGCATGAAAAATTCATAATATGTTGAAGAAAAGGTAAGAATGAAGTAAATACCTCTTGTGCCTCATGGGAGAGGTGATACTCTGGCTCTCGCAGAAGGAGATCCCCGGGTGCTCGCTCGTCGAAATCGGTGAAGTGATAGAAAATAGCCCGCGGAAGAATATGTGCGGTGGGTCATACCTCTCGGGTATGAAAGGTCGAACCCTCGGAGGCAGAGCCATGATATCGAGATCACCTCCGGCGTCCGGAGGACCTCCACCATAGGGGAAATGACCAGCCCTTTCAGAAAATCTGCAAAAAGGGACAAAAATGAGCAAAAATAAGCCAAAATTGGAAAAAGTCAACTCTCGGAAAATGAAAAAGTCAACAAAAGTCAACTTCCGAGAAAATCTTCCAAATATTGAGACAAACTCACCTCAAGTGGTGAAAATGAGAAAAGAAGCCCCGAAATCAAAATTTAATCGGTTCAAAGTGCTTAAAACTGAAAGATTTCGCGAAAACAACTTGCGTGGGGCGTTGGAAAACGCGTGTAGAGCACAGATCTGAGAGAGAAGATGGTTTGGGAAGGTAGAGGAGATGTTTTCGAAGCTGCACTTGTGAGCACAAAGTGTTTGGATGAGTGTATTTAAAGAAAAGAGGCTGAAAAGACAAAATTGCCCCGAATCTGGGCTAGGTGGCCGACCGGCCACCTTTTCTGGTAGGCCGGCCATCCCTCTCCATCAAAGCTGGCCGCTGGCCTCGCCCTTGCCATAAAACTAGCCGGTGGTGTTCCCAAGATGCCCACCAAGCTCTCTGCAAATTTTGGGGAAGATTGGAGTCCCCGGGACCTAAAAAAGTACAAGAGAAGTGCACTTTCTGTTGCGAAATCGCTCCGCCAGAACCTCTGCTTCAACTCCCGATGCGTGTCTCATCGTTACTCATCGAAAGTGAGATATATCCTTTTGATCATGTTGTAACCTCTCCGGGAGGTGAACCGGAGGCCGCGATCGAGTCGCCCTCGCCGAAATGCGCATTTCCTTGCTCGTTGTTTTGGGACAAACATACATCTTGGTTTACGCTTATTCTGCGTTATCATGCACGTGACTTGCATTCTCATGCACATACTTGCATTGTTATGGACGGCTCTTTGATATCACCGAGCCTCTGTGCTTGAACTCGCGTCGTCACGCTGTAGACACCCCATTTTTGACCGACCTTAAGACTCAGACGTCACCGATTGAGCGCTTGGTGATGTTGGATATTGTGCTCGTTCAGAAGTTTCAGAGTTGCGGCCGTGAGCCCTGCCTCCAGACTTCCGAACCCTCTTTTGTACTTTGCCTCGGTTTGCAAACCAGGCTCGGTTTTCTCTGTTTCTTTTCCTGAGGGAAGGGAGAGGTCCTGTAGACCATCTCTCAGTGGCCGTAGGCTACATTTGGTGGCCGTAGGCCATTCTGCCCATTTCGGAGTCCGGTTCCCGGTTTTCGGGACCGTAGGCCGTGTGCCTCGGTTCGGGACCGCTTAATCATCTCCAATTGCTCTGATTTTTGGCATACATCTTATTTAATCCCTTTTGAGGGACACTGGGGTCTGAGAAACCCACTTCGTGGCCAAACGCCACTTTCGGTGCTTAACAGCCCATTTTCGGGACCTCGAAACTGCGCCGTTTTGGTCCGCGCAGAGCGTTCGTTTCTGCATAGGTTTTCGTCATTTCTTGGCACTGGTACCTCTGTTTTACTCACCGGGAGAGGTCACTGGAAGGGTGGGAGGCCAGCAATTGTTGCAGGCAACCAGTTATCTCTCCTCGGAGCTCCGGCGCCCGTTTTCCAACTTCCCGGGCTAATTTGAACACCCTAGGGTTAGTGTTTGCCAACTTTCAACACATATTTGGTGATGTACACAACAGAGAGGACCTAAAAAGTCATGGCGGCAGTAATTCACTGACCTTTTGACCCCTTCCTTCCGGCTATGTTGAACCCCTTGGACCCTTGTTTCCCCCTCGAACTTTGAACAATATCTGTGATGTACACACATGAGAGGACCCTAAAAGTTCATGGCCGGCCAGTAATTCAAATTGACCTTTTTGAACCCCTCTTCCGAGCTAATGTTGAACCCTTGGACCCACTTTCTTGACTTTTAACTACATGGTTGTGGTTGTACACACATAGGAGACTCACCAGTATGCTGGCCGCAGAATAATTGATTGAACTTTTGGACCCTAGCCGGCCGGCTAGGGGGTGTGGCCGGCCGGCCACCTGCAACAAAAGTGATAGGCCGGCCGTGTTCCTTGCACTGTGCACTTTACAGCTGTGGGGCAATATCCCCCAGACAAGATATTTATCCGGGGGATATTTTGTGGGGGAATTTTGCTCTCCTTTTCCCCCACCTTTACACCCCCTTTTGAACCCTTATAACCAGCTGGTGGCTTCACTTACAAGGGTTAGAAAAATTGTTCTTCAAGTCTCCATACTCAACTCCATCTTCATCCTTCTCAATTCTTTGAAAAACCCTAAGTCCCTAACCATCATTCTTTCTACACCACCAAGCTCTACCACCACCACCTCATTTCCAGCAACAAGGAAGGTTTTTCAAAGGCCAAAGAAGCTACAAATTCATCCAAGAAGCAACAAAAGTTTGAGTCTTCAAGGGTAAGTAATACTTTTACCCTTTTGACCCTTTTTCTTGATCTATTTGTAAGACCCACTTCCTTTTTGTGTCAAGCTCCGGCCCTAACTGAAAAGGGCCCTATTTTGAGCTCATATTCACTTTTCATTAAGGGCTCAACCCTGTTTGAGCCCTCCATAATACACTTGCTTCATTGCTCCTCTTATATGTCATAATTTTGCATGCTATTTTTGGTCCATGAGAAATTTATTTTCGAGCATATTGTAAACTGATATTAGGCTTATTTTGAGCCCCTCTTCAACATTGGAGAAGGGCTCAACATTGTTTGGTGTCTCCATGTGTCACTTGTAGTTATATCCCTTATTTGGCCTCATTTTTGCATAAATTGGCAGCCCCATTTGCTTCTGTTTTTGGACCTTGGTCCGAACTGAAAGTGGCCTTATTTTGGCCTATACTTCATGTTTCATTAACATGTTTTTTCTGTTTGATGATTATTTTGTATACTTCATGTTATAGCCATTTTTGAGTCTCATTTTGCATCACATTTTTAGCATGTTTTTATACTGATTTTGAGGCTTCCATATACTGTAAATATTCATATTTTTGGTCCCTCTTCAATTTTGTAGAAGGAAATTTTTCCGTTTGGGTTTTGCTTATATCACTTGCTTCATTACCCCTCTTTTGGCCCCTATTCTTGCATGCTATTTTTGCCATACCTATGCTTGCTGTTTGGCCATGTTTATAACTGTGAAAGTGCATCTTTTGGGACTGTCTAGCTTCTGTCTTTACATTGCATGTCCATATTGTGCATGTTTAGCATAGCTATAGGCCATTTCGGGTGCCTAAATTCGCATTTCGGGACATTTCCTTGCATTTCATGTCATTTCGCTTCATTTCGGGGCTGTTTTCCCCCATATTTTACTGCTGAAATTCCATTAGAATGATTGCTATCATTTCCATGTCATTATCATCGCATTTTGCCATCGCCTCGGTTTGCGTGCCTGTGTGCACGCATTTTGAGTCACTTCATTTTCATCAACCGGCGTCCTATGTGAGTGTGGCTGAGGCTCATTCATGTTGGTATAAGCCCATTTGTCATTTCCATGTCATTTCATCGCATTTTGCCATCGCCTCGGTTTGCGTGCCTGTGTGCACGCATTTCGAGGCACTTCATTTTTACCTACCGGCATCCTATGTGAGTGTGGCTGAGGCTCACTCATGTTGGTATAAGCCCATTTGTCATTTCCATGTCATTTCATCGCATTTTGCCATCGCCTCGGTTTGCGTGCCTGTGTGCACGCATTTCGAGGCACTTCATTTTTACCCGCCGGCATCCTATGCGAGTGTGGCTGAGGCTCACTCATGTTGGTATAAGCCCATTTGTCACTTCCATGTCATTTCATCGCATTTTGCCATCGCCTCGGTTTGCGTGTCTGTGTGCACGCATTTCGAGGCACTTCATTTTCATCAACCGGCATCCTTTGTGAGTGTGGCTGAGGCTCACTCATGTTGGTATAAGCCCATATCATGTTTCCATGTCATTTCATCGCATTTTGCCATCGCCTCGGTTTGTGTGCCTGTGTGCACGCATTTCGAGGCACTTCATTTTCATCCGCCGGTATCCTATGTGAGTGTGGCTGAGGCTCGCTCATGTTGGTATAAGCCCATATCATGTTTTCATGTCATTTACATCGCATTCTATCATCGCCTCGGTTTGCGTGCCCGTGTGCACGCATTTCGAGACACATATCATTGCCTCGGTTTGTGTGCCCGCGTGAACGTATTTCGAGACACATATCATCGTCTCGGTTTACGTGCCCACATGCACGCACTTCGAGGCATCTCATTTTCATTGTATTCTGTCATCGCCTCGGTTTGCGTGCCCGTGTGCACGCACTTCGAGGCATCTCATTCTACTGTTGGTTGATGAATTCTTCATTTCATTGATTTTGTCATTGTCTCAGTTTGCGTGCCCGTTGCACGCATTTCGAGGCACCTCACTTTCACAGCATTCTCCATTTCTCGGTTTGCGTGCCCGTGTGCACGCATTTCGAGGCATATCTTTTTTATAGCATTATGTGTACTAGGTTGTATCTTAGATTGCATTCTGCCATTTTCTCGTTTGCGTGCCTGCATGCACGTATTTCGAGGCATTTCATTCCATAGCATTGTGTATGTTAGGATTTATCTTAGTTGCATTTCATTCAATCATGCATATTGCATCAGTGTCCGGAATAGGAGTTAGCCCGGGCACGGGAAACGAGGTACATTTCGTACTCCGAGTGACGGAATGTGTCTCAATTCCCCAGTCACCGACACTCCGGATTATCCATGATGGAGTTAGGTTTTAGCTGTAGTTTCATGTGCATTCATCCTATATTGAGTTGTGCATTTCGACTCCTCGGCCATCATGCCTCGGTATGCGTGATTGGTGGCACGAGGATCAAGACATGCATATATTGTGCAAATACATTGCTATGCCCCTCTCCTGCTCTCTGTTGCAGCAAAACGAAGAATCAGCAACCTTTGGGCCTGGCACGCATTTCAAGAACAGGTGTAAACAGAGGCTAATTGGGGCATTCCGGTGGATTTCCGCGCAAGGCAACCCGGACATGCATCATCCATCAGAAGCAAGGCAGTCCCTGGCTTGCATGCCAGTTTTATTTGCTTTCTTAGTTAATTCTTTAATTAATTAGGATTTTTGTAATATTTTGGACTGTAATATTCTTTTATTTGGGACTGTAATATTTGGACTGTATATTTATTTGACCCTCTGCGCGAGGGCATAATTGTAATAAGTGTCGTGAGTGTGATGTATGTCTCCAACCCCACGTCTTTCTTCCCTTTTATTTATCCGCTTATGATGGTTAGATTAGGGCATATTTAAATTAGCATACAGTATGACAGCATGTTTGCATCATTCATCTGTATTGCATGCACCGGGCTCGGCGCATCATACTAACTGCATTGTATTTTCATTTCAAAGTTGAATACATGATAGTTGTAGCATTTCATATGCCATGTTTAGAATAGCCGAGCCTGTATAGTTGCATTTTGCATTGTGTTGCATTAAGCATTTTTTGTATACTTAGGATCATGCATGATTTCTAATATAGTTTCTATTTTGGCTTGGAGTACTCGGTAGTTTTATGCTTTAGCTCCTTGCATGCGTGTGAGTGACTGCCATGATAGCATGCTTACCATGAGGCTATGTGCTTATCTGATATAACTGCCTGAATGCCTGTGGGTGGAGGTTGGGTTATCTTGAATTGGAATAAATCATCAAATGTTTTAAAGCCTACCTGCGGGTAGCAAACCATTTCAAAAAAAACAAGCATGAAATGTTTTGTTCCAATTCGCGGCGACCGGTCTATACTTATATGCTGTGCGCATCACATAGTAACCTAGGCTAATAAACCAGAATAAGAAACTCAAATTTTTCAAAAATTGATATCATGGTTAGTAGAGGCCGGTCTATGACCGGGCGAGCGGGGGTGCTCACGAAGTGACCTTCCCCAATCGTACCCAAGTTCCCGAGCCGAGGCAACTTTTGTGATGACGGACACGTGGCCTTTTGGCACCGAGTCAGGGTTTCCTAAATTTCCCAAAATAAAATATTTAGGTGGCGACTCTGTATCTGGCAAAGCAGTCCATGTTTGGCACTACTTTTTCAAAAATCAGTTTCTCAAAACGAATTTGCCGGATTTGGACTCTTTGGTTCAGATTAGGAACCGTGACATTTTAAGAGTCCGAGCTGTAGTGACCCCAAATGAACAGAACGGAGCGAACCCTCCCGGGGCGTTCGGGGACGTCTACAGTTTCTGGCGACTCTGCTGGGGATTTTAGAGAACTTTGACTCGAACTCATGATATCTTATGGTTTTTGACTACATCAGGTGTGTTTCTTTGCATTGCATTGCATTGGTTGCCGCCTAGGGACACCGTGTTTGCCATCTGCTATTCCTGAACGGTTTGCCGGAAGGGCTTGTCTTGTCAAGGCATGGACCATAAGGTCTGACCGGTTGTGGCTTCTGCCATTATGGGGAAACACAAACCCCGGTTTTACCGGGGCCACCCTCTTTGACCATTCGACCTAGTGCATATTCGGATCCATGTGACCATTCCAAATTAGGACAGGTTGCTTACCCGTTTATAGGTTGTTTGAAACCGCTTGTGCGTAGTGAAACCCTAGCTCCTGACACAATAGACAGGGAAACCCTACCCCAACATAGGGGGGTTTTGGCTCTCACTATTTGTTATGTGCTTTAGAGTGTTGTCTCTACAGGAATGCATGTATCAGTATATGAGTTTTGGGCATCAGGCCTGCGGGGCATCAGTTCAGTACATCAGTTCAGTATCAGGCCTGCGGCATCAGTTCAGCATATGAGTTTCAGTATCAGGCCTCGCGGGCATCAGATTAGTCTATGAGCCTGAGCATCAGGCCTGCGGGCATCAGTTCAGTGTTTGAGAATCAGCTATTCTGCGGATATCAGATTCTGTTTTCAGGGGAACAGTGATTACAGGGATAATAATCAGTGTTGCAGGAAGTGTATTATTCAGCTTATTGACTGAAGATCAGGTACATGTGTTTATTATGCCCGACTGTGTGTCGTTGCATTTTATTTTTAAGCTGTTATGCTGCCCGGTTATTCTGTTTATTATTTTCCTTTTCGCTTTATTTATCTTTTTTGCTAAGCTGTCAGTTTTAGCACGATTGGCTTCTAACCCAACAGGCATTCCCCAAGCACCTTGACACGAGGTCGTCGACTCCATCGATCTGAGGATCTAATCGACGGGACAGCCAGTGTTCCATTCTTCTACCCCCTGTTACAGAAGGAAGCAAGAAAAGGCGCAGAGATGTGTCAGACAGAGGTTGTCAGAGCAGTGGGTTACTTCATAGAGGACTATAGGACTTGAGGTCTCAATTACTGCTGAAAGAATAGACATTACCAGTTAGACAGATGGATCACAGAATACATCAGGGATGGAGGTTCTATGCGCCAGATGCAGGAAAGCATGAGACAGGGCATGCATGATGATGCCAAACTCGTCAAACGGAGGTTATTCTTTTCTTCTCCTTTCTG
>NW_021026633.1:471952-488161 GCF_004153795.1 Camellia sinensis | reverse complement strand
TAAATGACATTAACCTCTCTGCTGTGGTGTCTGAGGCTAATTTGGTTGGAAATCCCAAGGAATGGTGGGTTGACACTAGGGAAACTCGTCATATTTGTGCGGACAATAAGATGTTCACAACTTACAATGAGGCTGCAAATGGTGAACAACTTTTCATGGGAAATTCTTCTACTTCTACTGTGGTTGGACAAGGAAAGGTGATCTTGAAGATGACAGCAGGGAAAGAACTTACCCTCAACAACGTGCTGCATGTACCAGACATCTGAAAGAATTTAGTTTCTGGTTATTTGTTAAGTAAAAATGGTTTTAGGCTTTTATTTAAGTCTGCTAAATTTGTATTAACAAAGAATGGTATGTATGTTGGTAAGGGATACATGAGTGATGGTCTCTTCAAGTTGAATGTAATGACAGTTGTACCAAAACTTGCTATTAATAAGAATAACACATCTTTTGCTTATATTCTCAAGTCGAATTTATGGCATGGTAGATTAGGACATGTAAATTTTGATGCTTTGCATAGATTAATTGGTTTGGATTATATACCAAAGTTTGAAATTGATCCTAATCACAAATGTGAGATTTATGTAGAAGCGAAACTAACTAAGGCTCCATTTAAATCGGTTGAAAAAAAAATCGAACCTCTAGAATTGATTCATACTGATGTGTGTGATCTTAAATTTGTTCAAACTAGAGGAGGTAAGAAGTATTTCATAACATTCATCAATGATTGTAATTTAGAAGTACAGATGAAGCCTTAGGAATGTTTAAACTCTACAAAACTGAAGTTGAAAATTAACTTGGTAAAACCATTAAAATGGTTAGAAGTGATAGATGTAGTGAATATGATGTACCATTAAATGAATTTTGTGCACAACATGGCATTATTCACCAAACTACAACACCCTATTCTCCAAAGCAAAATGAAATTGCTGAAAAAAAGAATAGAGTCCTTAAAGAAATGATGAATGCCATGTTACTAAGTTCAGGCTTACCGCAGAACTTGTGGGGGGAAGCAATATTGTCTGCTAATTATGTTCTTAACAGAATATCCCATAAGAAAACCAACAGTACTCCTTATGAATTATGGAAAGGTCGACCACCTTCCTACAAATACTTAAAAGTGTGGGGGTGTTTGGTAATGGTAGAAGTTCATGTTCCTAAAAAGACTAAGATAGGACAAAAAAAATAGTGGATTGTGTGTTTATTAGTTATGCTCAGAATAGTAGTTGTAGACACCCCATTTTTGACCAACCTTAAGACTCAGACGTCACCGATTGAGCGCTTGGTGATGTTGCATATCGTGCTCGTTCAGAAATACCTTATATAAATGTGAACACTATGATAGAGTTAAGGAATGCTGTGTTTTTTGAACATGTCTTTCCTTACAAGAAAAGACAGGAATTAAGTTCACAAAAAAAGAACTTATGATTGTACACAAAGTCCAGAGACTAATGACAATCAAACACAAGAGGCTAGTAATGGTCTCGACCAACAGGATTTAACTGATGATGAACCAAGATGAAGTAAGAGAACAAGAACATCAAAATCCTTTGGTCTAGATTTTCAAACATACCTATTAGAAAATGAACCCCATAGCTTTAAGGAAGCAATGACAGGTCCTGAAGCACCTTTATGTAAAAAGGCTATTAATAATAAAATTGAATCCATTATGCAAAATCATACTTAGGAATTGGTGGATCTTCCACCTGGTTCTAAACCTCTTGGATATAAATGGATATTCAAAAGAAAAATGAAACAGATGGTTCAATAAACAAGTATAAAGCAAGACTTGTAGTAAAAGGTTACAGACAAAAGGAAAATCTGGACTATTTTGACACATATTCTCCTGTGACAAGAATAACATCCATCCGCATGCTTATTGCCATAGCAGCATTGTATAATTTAGAGATACATCAAATGGATGTTAAGACAACTTTCTTAAACGGTGATCTAAATAAAGAGATCTATATGAAGCAACACAAAGGGTTTGTAGTGCCAGGGCAAGAAAAGAAAGTTTGTCGGCTTGTAAAATCTCTTTATGGATTAAAACAAGCACCTAGGCAATGGCATGAAAAATTTGATCATGCTATGCTTACTAATGAATTTAAGATAAACGAATGTGACAAGTGCGTCTATGTTAAAAACACTGACCAAGGATATATCATCGTTTGTCTTTATATGGATGACATGCTTATCATTGGAAGCAATCAAAATACGATCAAATCAACTAAGCAAATACTAAATAGAAGATTTGATATGAAAGATATGGGGGTTACAGATGTAATATTAAGAATGAAAATTACTAAAACATCTGACGGATATGCATTATCTCAATCACAATATATTGAGAAAATTCTTGGTAAATTTATGAAGGATGATATGAATGTAGCTAGAACACTTGTAGATATCAGTCTTTATTTATCAAAAAATAAAAGTGATACAGTGTCAGTTAAAATACTCCTAAATCATTGGAAGCCTAATGTACCTAATGAATTGTACTCTTCCTGATATAGCTTATGCTGTCAGTAAATTGAATAGGTACACTAGTAACCTCGGAGAAGACCATTGGAAAGCGATCATTCGGGTTCTTAGATATCTAAGATTTACGCGTGATCATGGTTTGAACTTTATTCGATATCCAGCAATACTTGAAGGTTATTGTGATGCCAATTGGATATCGGATACTAAAGATTCAAAATCCACTAATGGATATGTCTTTACTATGGGAGGCGCTACTGTTTCTTGGAAATCCACGAAACAAACATGCATTACATGATCTATAATGGAATCTGAGTTCATTGCTTTAGACAAAGCAAGAGAAGAAGCAGAATGACTTCGTCACTTCTTAGAAGACATTCCAATGTGGCCTAAACTTGTGCCAGCTATTTGCATTCATTGTGATAGTCAATCTGCAATAGGTAGGGCACAGAATCATATGTACAATGGTAAGTCACGACATATTCGTCGTCGACATAATACCATAAGGCAATTGCTCTCAAATGGAATAATCTCAATAGATTATAAAAAATCTAAAGAGAATATTGCAGATCTATTAACAAAAGGTTTGACTAAAGAATAAGTGTATAGTTCATCGAAGGGGATGTGATTAAAGCCTATTACATAAGAGTCATCATAATAGTAACCCTACTTATATGACTGGAGATCCCAAGAACTAAGTTCAAAGGGATAACTAAGTTATGTGTGGCTCACAAGAAATTACCAAGGGATTAAAATTCCCTACCCATTCCTATGATGAGAGTGATATCTACAACATGTGTTGTATGCAGGGGTATAAGGATAAACTTAGCTTTTAATGATTACTTATATCTTGATTTAGGCATAAAATCAAGACGAGTATAAGAGATACTCATAATAAAAATCACCTATATGAGTGTCAAACTAGGGCTGGTTCTATGGGAATGAAGAGGCTAAATTTTTTAGAAGCACTCATGAAAACCAAGAGCGTTCAAGGCCAAAATGAACACAACCGTGAGAACCACGATGTGTCAGAAGATATTTTGTGTGAAATCTATTGTCTTGGCTTACACAAATAGCTGAACAATTCAAGGCATCGCGTTCATTGGTTAGCTAGTAAGTCCGATAGGTTATCACTAGGGAAGGTTTAAGGCCGAAAGCTACCTATCTTGATGCAAGATATTTTCAATTTATACTCTTTTGACAAATTCTGCATATTGTTGCATTTCCCTTGTCATAAATTCCATTCGTGTGGGGGGATTATTATAGAAATGGTTTTGGAAATTAGATTTTTCCTCAACTTTGGTCTATTTTTTTAGGTAGGACCCATGCGCCAAATTTGGCGGGTCTAAATGGTAACGTGTTATATGCCGCGTTGTGATTCACGTGGTATATTTGGTTGCTCAAAACTATTATCGGGTGAATGGAAAATTGAAGCCAAAAAGAGCTCCATGGAAATGCTGCTTTTTGGTGAAATTTCCTAAAGATTTGAATAAAGGCTTGTCCCACATTGATTTGGTGGGAAACTTTGAGTGGGTTTATAAGGCTTGGGGTCGGAACTTGGCATAGGGCCCAAGGGGCACCCAAGTTTTGTATAGAGGGAGGTGATGGGCAAAGTGAGCTAAACCCATTGGATCCAAAATAAACACGCGCGCTGCCGTTTGGTTGGGCGGGCTGGGCTAGGCTGGGTACGGGTGCGTAGTGCGTGGTTGGGTTAGGCTTGTCTGGCCCAATACTTATCTTTTTGGGCCAAAAATATTTGAATTTTATTTTATTTATTTAGAAATAAAATTTGTCCGTTTTTTATTTCAAATTCTAGTTGGAAATAAAATTCAAATTTTGGTTTGCATCTCTTTAGAAATTCTGTACAGTTTCGTATCTGTCCAAACCGAATCTGTTCAAATTCAAATCCGCCCAAAACAGGTTTTTAACAGTGTCTACTGATTTGTATCTGTTTAATTTTAATTGAACAAGTACTGTACCTGTTTAATTCAAACCAAACAACTACCACTTCACCTATATAAATAGGCAGTTCCTCATTTGGTTTTCACTCGAATTTTTCGTTCTTCTCTACTGCAATTCATCTCTGCATTTTGCTACATTAATTCCATTAATTTTCTGTAGAAAAGAGTGTATACACTAAGTGTGTTCGTTGTACGAAAAATTTGTAGTGTTGTAATTTTTCGTTGATTAATCATTTTATCTTGGGAGATAGATGTCCACAATCTGAAAGTACCATGGAGAGGATGAATTTGTCTTAAGGACACAGTGTTAAATACTGGACTTGATCAAAGACTTTGTTTGAGAAATTAATAATGTAAGTTATTTATTTATTTTTTGTTTTATTTATTTATATCAGATTTTGATTTTGTTTTTTGTAAACAAAATAAAATTATATTTTTATTTATTTTATTTACCGGTTTGATTTTTGTAATCAAACAATCTCTCTCATTTCCTTTATTTCTTCTGTATTTCGTTTGTTGTTAAGCACACAAACAGAATTTATTATTTAAATACAGTGAAGATTGTCCAACAACCCTTTCCATTCATTTGTCGTTAACAAAGTAGACGAAATTTGTCATTTAAAATGTATGTGACATTTTGTTGTTTCATTAGCATCCTTACACTTTTATTAAAATTTCACTTTAATCCTCACACTTTTCTCAAAATTCTAATTTAGTTCCTCCATTTTCTATTTCCATTAGCTTTATTAACAATAGGTGGACGGAAAGATGAAATTAGAACTTGATTTAAAGTGTAGAGCACAATTGAAAGTGAAATGACCAAAGTGAGATTTGGTGAAAGTGCAATAGTATTTGATTGTGATTTTTTGAATATAATTTTTTGAAAATTTTATACAAATTATTTGATTATTCTGAGAAAGGAGTTATGTTTTCAAAAAAAAATAAACGAGCCCTCTGATGCTTCACGTGATGTTATGTTTTCAAAAAAAAATAAATGAGCCATCTGATTCTCTAGAAATAGGTAGGCTGTAGTTGAATCTACTTCTGCCTCCTCTTCATAGCCTCTGCCTTGCTATTTATTACCTTTACCAAACATTTTACCACATCTTCACTTCCGTTGATATGCGAAGGTCGGCAACACCAAAGCAACGACGACGGCCAGCAACGAAGACATTGTTCAGGTGTGGCCGTTTTGAGCTCAGGGTGACGAAGATCCGACGACAAAGAGGTCAGTCGTACTTTTTTGGTTCATCATGGGTTCATTTTGATCTCCATTTCCCCCTTCCATTTTCCAGTGTTCTTCTTCATAAATTTGTAGGAAATGAAATTTTTTTCAACAAATCTATTCTCTACGGTAGCAGTTAGACGAAAATGGTACTTGAATCTCGGAACTGAAGTTTTATATATAAACCTAAAACTGGTGTGGTTTGATTTATACACCAAATCCATAGTTGAATCTGGAAAAAAAAATTCAGATTATGAATGTTTAGTTCGCTGCTTTGCTTTTGGAAAATGATTTAATCATTTGAAACCGAAAGAAATTTCTCTACCTTCGGGTAACTGGTTTTGATTTCAGAATGTATTTTCCACATTTCGGACATAGTAAGCATAGATTTTATGCTTCCCATTTGGGAAATTAGCTTTATCATATTTTGTTCAGTTCGTCATAGTTTCCCCTTTCCCAACTGTGGTTCCAAAATCGGTATTGAAGTCCTTCTCTTATATGAAAATGAAGCAGATTTTTTGTAGTTTTCACTGTTCTGGTTTGGTGTATAAAATCGGTATTGAATTCCTTCTCTTTTTGTTGGTTTTGGTTGGTTTTACTTATTTCTATACTTTTATTGTTGTAATCGTTGTTGAAGTAGTGACACCATCAGTTTCTTGTGGTCGATTCAATCTCCGCTGTACCAAGATTCGTGAGGAAAGGAGTAAGGTCTTTCAGCCCTTGTAATTGTATTAAATGTATTTTTCTTGAACAAGGCACGTTGCATATTGTTAAAGTGCACTGTGCAGTTCATTTAGGTATACCCCCATTTACTGAAGACGCTTTGAAGACGAAGCAAAAGGCAGCACACACACCAGACTCATCTTCTTTTGCTGAAAACGACGTGGAGGTAAATATTACTTTGCTGCATTTTGTAAATGTGTTACATGCAATGTTTACTGAAACAAGAATGCATTAAAACATCATAACTTTATTCCTTGCAATGTTTACTGAAACAAGAATGCATTAAAACCAACTGTCAGTCAAATGGAATTTGTAACTTGTTATTTTCACCATGGTATGTAAGACCTCATCACTTAACATTTACCCATGACACATGAAAAATTATCACATGTGTCATACGTGTATTTCATAGATGGACAGTGATGGGTTCGTTGAGGATGCGCAAGAACTGAAGTTGTGGCCAAATAGGATTGAGTTGGCCTTCATCCAACTGATGGTCGAGGAGGTGAAGCAAGACCCCTCATTAAACAAAAAAAACTCTTTTACCACAAGGCATTGGACTCGAATTGACGACGAGCTATACAGTCAGTTCAAAGTTAGGTACACAATTAACCGATTAAAACAAAAGTACCACCGCATCAAGCAAGCGTACAATACATTTGTGAAATTGAAAAACCATACGGGGTTCGGTTGGGATGAGCAGAGGAAAACGGTCATGGCCCCGGATGATGTCTGGGATCACTATGTGAAGGTAACAACCACCATCGTAGGATTGACTACAACCTTCATACTGCAGTACATTAACTCGAACAATTCTTATTTACCATATCTTTGGTTTTTTATTTTTGTAGGCACATCCCGGAGCAAAAGTGTTCAGGAAAAAGGGTCTAGACCACATAGACTTGTTAGACGTCCTCTTTGCCAACTCCCAATCCACTGGCGCACTTGCTCGTGCTTCAACCCAAGGACCCCCAACCTCTGATGAAGAAAGGGATATCCAAAGTGCATTCTTTGGTGTTGGAATCAACTCAAATACCGATTCCATCCCTATTGATGACGACATGGACGGAGATGATGACCCGAAGGTAGGTGGGAGTAGTGGCAACGATGGTGGGCGAAAGGGTGCACACTTTGATTTCGCACTTGATACATGGACTGCCACAAACCTTGCCAAAAAAGAATTTTTTGCTTGCCAAAACAAAATGGCTAAAGTGAGCCAGGCTGAGAAAAAACAAAACTCCATTGTAGCATGTATCCAATGTTTGGCAACAATGGACGAAATCACTCCCGACCAATACGTGAAGGCGTGTGAGAGTTTCCGCGATAAAGCAACGAGGAAAATGTTCATGTTGATGCTACCCAACATGCAGCTGCATTGGGTTCGTAAGCTTGCTTAGGGATGATGGACTTTGTACTGATGCAATTTCGTTTTGGTCAGCATCCAAGTTGTTGTATGTGAGCGTATGTAGCTAAAACACTAAAAATCGGGCCTACTTTTTATTTTTATTTTTAATCTGTGTATTTCATTTGTCAACTATGGTTATGTAAGGAAGTTATGTTCAGCTTTGAAAGGAAGTTATGGACTTGTATAAATTGTCATGCATAATGCGGTGGTATTCTATGTTATGTTGACTTTTGTTCTTTACAAACACCTTTCTGATTGATGTTCTCATTATATCCTTCATGTACCAGTGCATTTTTTTCCTAGGTGGCTGAAAAAGTTGAAGATCCCTTAAACCTTTATTCTGTTGAAAATGTTCAGCTTTTTAATGCTATGTGGTAGTTCCTTAGTTTGCTTGGACATATAAAACAAATCAATGTTTAATTATGTGGTAGTTCCTTAGTTTGCTTGGACTGCTATGTGGACTCTGATTTCACCTCTTCCTGTTTCTATTACTGAAAGGTGAAGACTGCTATGTGGACTCTTATTTGGCTGGATTCCACCATAGTTTATATTGGTCTTTTAAAGTACACAAACAGAACATTTATAAGTAGGAAAATGCTTGAAGATCCCATTTTTTTGAAAACTCTCACAATTTTTTTTAGGTCTCCATTATTGATGTATGTGTAGGATTCATTTATGTATATGTGGGTGCAGGATAATTTGTTGCTAATAACTGTTTAAATTGAAGCTTTCTTGCTTATGGAAAGGTTAATAAATACAGTTATTATAATCTACATCATATATCTAATATTTTTTGATAATATATACTTCGTGCACATTTTTAATATATTAAAATCTCCATGTCTTCATTAGTTGTGATTTATTTAAAAGGATATTATTCTGGATCTCATTTTCCTGCATTTATCAGAGCCTCTGATATGGCGATGCCAAAATTAAAAGCTTTATGGCTTCAGTTAAGATTGGCAGTCAAACATGCAGCATATTTGTGCTTTTAACATGAAGAAAAAAAGCAAAAATAGGGTGTCCTTATATATGAAAATTAGTCAAGTTGAATTTATATATGAAGTTGAAGATTAATAAAATTAGTTGATTTAGGAGTTTAATTTATATATGAAGTTGAATTTGTTTAGGATTTTGTTTCTTTATAGGATTAGTTTGGTTTTCCTGTATATGTGGCTTTGGTGTAATGAATTAGGATACTACTATAGTGGTTTGAATTGTGTTCCATTTTTCTCCTTTGTTTTATTCCCTTCTTCTTCAGCTTATTTTATGCCACATAGACTGTAGTTGCTTTGTATGGTACATGGACTCTTCTAAATTAGTGAAGTACATCTAGCGATACATAGAAGGCCTTTTTTTTTTTCCCTGCTGCTTTTCTTATATGCTGTAACTGACCTCCCCTGGTTAAGCATTTCCGCGCAACCATTTGCATAAGAACATTTATATATATATGAAAAAAAAAAGAGTTATGCAAGCAACCACACAATGCTAACTTGATTACTGCATATATGATATTGGTAAAATTGGTTAATATTTTGTCAGCCTTATTTCATTTTACTTTCCTGAGTTGCTTATAATTATGCTGCTACATAAACTTGGCTTCATATTAAAACTGTTCTTTAGTCCTTCCTTTCATAGCTTGGATCAATGTTATGAAACTTCAATGACAGAACATTCAAAAATTCCATTCCAAACTATTTGGAATTGATCATGGTCTAGTGATCTGTTCTGAATTGATTCAGATTCTATTATTGATTTTATTTTTTAAATCTATGCATCTGCTGCACAAGTTACTGTTTAGACAAGGCACTAAACTGAATGCAGGAGTTTCATTTATTACATGTTGGCTTGTAACCTTGATGATAAGCCTAAAACGAGTTAAAATTATGGCAAAAAGGGCTTAAGACTTATACGAAAATATTTTATCTGTATATTTTTTGAGGTGTGTCTGGTTGTTATTTGAACGAACCTATTGATTGTTCTGTTCGCTGTACCATTCATCGTGATTCAATGGATCTCTGAAATTGCTGACTGCAAGGCTAAGTGACTTTAATTTGCTGGGCCACATGATATCTGCTATACTAAATGTGTTTTGCCTTCCCCTCGCATGTGTTTTTTTACCTAAAACTCTCATAAATCTATGGAATCAGAAAATTATTTTCCCCAATTCCATCGAAATTGTAATATTGTAGAGAGTTTCAGAAATGAGTCAACATTAGGGTGAAAAGGGTTTAACAATTTATTGGTAAACTTTTTTCTGTATTTTTGAGCTGAGCTAGCTTGCCATATCATGAACCTATTGGTTGTTTTGTTGGCTTCTCTATTCATCATGATCTGAACTTGCTGATTGCAAGACTAAGGGAGTTTGATTTGCAGGACCATATGATTCTTCTATATCAAATGTGCTCCACATGTATATGTATCTTTTCTACCTAAACTTCTTAAAATGGTTGTGGAGTCAGAACTTATCATTGGTATTAGTAGCGTTGGTAATATTTACAAGTGATTCTTTTTCCCCCAAATATTTTGAATATTACCATTCGAACAGGGCTTTTTAAGTCCATTTCACTTATTAATCCTTTATTGTTGTGCTGGAAAAATTTATTATCAAAATAGTAGAAAATGATCCGGAAGAAATTATAGCATTGATTTGAATTTTAATTGCGTTTGGTATTAGGGTGGAGTATGCAGTTCACAATACAATCTCCTGTACTTGTATATCCTTCATGTTCCATATATGTGATTTTAAAATGGATATATAATCTAACACTTCCAAATGCATATTGGATCAAGTTGTTCTCAGAAGATCCCATATAAATCTCACATGTGTGCACCCACTTTCATGTGAGTTTCTTTGCACAGATTTTCTGTGCATATAACACTAGTGACCATTTGCACCTAATATATTTCAGGAAAAAAAAATTGAAACTAAGGCCTGTACCTATGTCTCTATGTTGAGCATGAACTTGAGGGAAAAGAAATAGAGGCCTTTACCTATGTCTTTATGTGCTTGTACATGGAGCTTTTTCTATGATCTATAAAATGTATCTTTCATATCTAATTTTGTATTAAACTTATCAAAGTTAGTCTATATATTTATAATTAAATTACATTAAAATATTATATAATTAGTTAGGGTTTGGATCTTCAATGGGAAACAAGGTGAGGATTTTCACCAACTGTATATAACACATACACCAAACCAAACAGACTACTAAATATAACACATAAGCAGCAACAGAACAGCAACAAAATGTTCATCCGCGCTGTTGTAATGTTTATTTTCTGGTGGACTTCTTGTCGTATACCAACTGTTGTCATGTTTATTTTCTTGTACTACTCAAATTTCTTTTCTTGCACTTAAAAATCCTAGTGAAACAATGTGGAAAATTAGAAATTTCATACTACAAAGTTATGGATGGATAATAGTATGAATTTATGTATCGATGTGAAATTACATTTCATGTTTATCTTACTTTCTTCGTGTTTACAAAAATGGACCCTAGTCAGTCAAATGAATTTCCCAACTACCACAACATCACAGCGGAGATGGATTCAAGTGGGGAAAGCTTGGAGACCGAGGACAGCGCAGACAGCGAGGACAGTTCGGACAGTGCTGATCTTGAGGACAGTGAAGACAGTATTGCAGCGCAGTTGAGGTCGTCATTTATTGCATCAGACGATGATGGCTTGGACTTTGCCATGGTATGCCAGATGTGGGAAGCAACCAATGGAATTCCGGGGAAGTAGCCCCAACAGACATGTCTGTACACTGGAGAAATGTACACTCAACATTTATTGAATGGTCATCCGCGCACAATTCGGGAGGTCTTGCGGATGGATGCACCAACGTTCAGGTCCCTTTGTGATGAATTGAAACGCAGTGAGTTCATAAAGGTGGACAAGAACAGGTTATCTATAGAGCAATCCCTTGCTATATTTTTATATATATGTGGACATAGTGAAAGACATAGAGGATTCGCATGCACTCTGCAAATGATCCATGGTTCAATAGGCGCCGTAATGCACGTGCGGGCCAAGCAGCATCCGTAACTCCTGCGGCAGGAATTTCCAATGAAGCAGATGAAGTCATGAATGAAATGGTTCAACTTTGTGATGAAATTGCGACAGCAATGTGGAACAACCATAGGGTTCATCCATAGTACCACATTAAAGTTGTCATTTGTATTGTTCAGTCGGATAATCTTTTGTGGTTAGAATTATGTAAGACCTATGAAGTTTGTTTGATCTTTTGTGGTTAGAATTATGTAAGACCTATGAAGTTTGTTTGATCTTTTGTGGTTAGAATTATGTAAGACCTATGAAGTTTGTTTGATCTTTTGTGGTTAGAATTATGTAAGACCTATGAAGTTTGTTTGATCTTTTGTGGTTAGAATTATGTAAGACCTATGAAGTTTGTTTGATCTTTTGTGGTTAGAATTATGTAAGACCTATGAAGTTTGTTTGATCTTTTGTGGTTAGAATTATGTAAGACCTATGAAGTTTGTTTGATCTTTTGTGGTTAGAATTATGTAAGACCTATGAAGTTTGTTTGATCTTTTGTGGTTAGAATTATGTAAGACCTATGAAGTTTGTTTGATCTTTTGTGGTTAGAATTATGTAAGACCTATGAAGTTTGTTTGATCTTTTGTGGTTAGAATTATGTAAGACCTATGAAGTTTGTTTGATCTTTTGTGGTTAGAATTATGTAAGACCTATGAAGTTTGTTTGATCTTTTGTGGTTAGAATTATGTAAGACCTATGAAGTTTGTTTGATCTTTTGTGGTTAGAATTATGTAAGACCTATGAAGTTTGTTTGATCTTTTGTGGTTAGAATTATGTAAGACCTATGAAGTTTGTTTGATCTTTTGTGGTTAGAATTATGTAAGACCTATGAAGTTTGTTTGATCTTTTGTGGTTAGAATTATGTAAGACCTATGAAGTTTGTTTGATCTTTTGTGGTTAGAATTATGTAAGACCTATGAAGTTTGTTTGATCTTTTGTGGTTAGAATTATGTAAGACCTATGAAGTTTGTTTGATCTTTTGTGGTTAGAATTATGTAAGACCTATGAAGTTTGTTTGATCTTTTGTGGTTAGAATTATGTAAGACCTATGAAGTTTGTTTGATCTTTTGTGGTTAGAATTATGTAAGACCTATGAAGTTTGTTTGACTTATGTGTTGCGGTAGGACATATGGATATATGTAATGACCCTTGCATATTGTTAGTGCACTGAATATTGTATGGATGCTTGCACTGCCTTAGTAAGTTGTCAACTTCTCTTATATAAATTTCGGTTATGAATGTTTAGATTTAAAATTTGTTTGACATTTTCATAATCTTAGCAGGAAAAAAATTCACACATATTCCTTTATGCATTTTCTGTTATGAATGTCTAGTATAAAATTTGTATATGGATATTGTCTTTGGTAACAAAAGGTGTGTATTGTCCCACCCAAACGTCCTATATTTGCTTGTTTATTTTTTTTCCTAATCTGTTTGTCTCTCTATCTATCATCCATGGAAAGAGTATGGTACATATAGGTACATTTTCCTTTTTTTGTTATTTACACAGACAACCCAAAATTATTTTTCAGTTTGAATATTTATTTAAATTTTATGGAAATTCAACGATTTTGAAATTAAATATAAACATAAATATACGATGTCTTAAATCGTAAATTTGTAAAAAAATTTATGATTTCATAAATAAATGTACACATCGATTCACATTTTTTTTAATGCGAATTTGAAATAACTGGGCGTTTTTATGGCGCCTACGGTTTTCAAAAATTTGTACATAAATTCACTGTGTTTTTTGAAAACTTGTATAAATTTACATTTTTTCGGAATTTGTATGAATTTACCATTTTTGAAAATTTGTAAATATATTTTGATTATTTTGAAATTTTTTACATAAATTTGTCCAACGTACGATTTTGCAAATACAAATTTATGATTTCATTTTGTGCATAACATTATGAAAATTTGATTATACGAAATAAATTTTTTAATGCCAAATTAGAAAAAAAAAATTACGTTTTCTATGGTTGCAATGAGTGGAAATTTTATAAAAAGTGATACAGTTAATGGTGAGATATATACCCATAAATGGGTACATGCCACATTATGTTTTCATAGGTCCAACCATGTATACATATATGTATGTATGTATGTATATATATATTTAAAAAAATGAGAGAATGTTTTGATGTGATTTTTTTTGTGTTTTTTTAATTGTTTTAATCATTAATTTGGAGGGAAATTTGAAATTGTAATGATGTATTTTTTTGGAAACCAAACAAGCATTTTTTTTCAAAAAACAGTTTTCAAATCACTTTTTCAAAAAAAAATTCAAAAAAACCCAACCAAGCATAGTGAATTGTACTTTACCCTTAAAATAGTCTATTACTTTTTGAATGGGCTATTTTTCCATTTATTTCTATCTATGATAAATTACACCATTAGTCTCTGTTGTTTAAGCGAAGTGTAATTTTAGTCCCTGTAGTTTTAATTTGAACAATTTGTTCCTACACTTTCAATTTTGTTGCAACATGGTCCCTATAGTTTGTTTTGAATTCTACTTTAGTTCCTCTAATTTTACACATGGTTATTTTTTGCTCCAAATTGTAATAGTAAGTGACAAAGGGACCATATTGCAATACAATTGAAGTATAAGGATTAAATTGTTTAAATTGAAACTACAAAAACCAAAGTGAGATTTCGCTCAAACTAGAGGGACCAATAGTGTAACTTACAGTTCTATCTAATGTCTTAATGGTTGTTATCAATAGGACTACATCAACACAAGGTAAAAAATTAAATGACAAAATTGATATAATTTAAACTATAATAATGAAATTAACCCATGTTTTTTAAATGCTGCAGTGGCAAGATTTATGTCAATATTACATGAAGGAGGCAAGATGGCCTTACGATGGATACATGGCAACACTTCAAGAGTACCTCAACTATCCTCTATTCCAACATTACTAACCCATGTTTATTTTCTAAGTTCAACTGCCATAACCAAAGAGGAGTTGGAATGCTTAGAGAAGTACCAAGATGACATAATTAAGTACTCATCAATGGTTGACTTGCAGATGACTTGGGAACATCATGGGTGTGTAAGCTAATTGGATTGTGTCACGCCCTCAAAAATAACCCATTATATATATCATTGACATGCAATATTAAAAGAAAACAATTCATTATCTCATTCATCAGAGTATTACTAAATAAAAACATTACATGTAACATCAAATTAAATGTCCTACGGGCTAACATCTTTCCAAGCCAACACTTGGACACTAAATACGAGTTCTAACTCAAATACAAGTGAAGCCCTTGGCTTGAATGTTTACATGTAATATCAAATAAATAAATAACAACTAAACAAAACATAGTCTTCAACTCCAATTCCTTCCAAGCTAAGTCCTTGGAGGTAGCTTATCACCTGAACCTGAAAATGATGTTCCCATAAAGGGTGAGCCACAGCACAGTAGAAAAATACTAAACCAAATATAAGCATTGAATAAAGCTACAACATTCAGTAGAAGGTTAACCAAGATAACCAATTGTAACTTGATACTGTCTCATGACACTATTGTGTAAGACACATTTTACTTTCCAACTTTATCAATATGGCTCAGAACCTGGCCAAACTTACAACAGTGAACTATATATATTATATTCACATTCTTCCAATGTCAACAAACAGATGAGACTCAGGCTCAAATCAAAACACTTCATACTTCCAGTTTGATACACATTTTAGTGTTGTATCAATAAAAACACTTCAACAAAAATAAGCACACATAAAAGTGATGCTAATGGAGTCCATCCCCTATCTCCTCCCAAACAAAATCCGGTTTAGAGGTCCATCCCCTATCTTCCCCTAATCCGTGGAGTACATCCCCTATCTCCTCCCACACAAAACAATGTATGCAAATACAATGCTCAATCAATACACGTATTTTCTGTATCAATGCAATAATCAAAATTAATGACTTAACCAATGTGATTAGTTTCAGTTATTCCTAATCCACATGCAATGTCTACAACAAACACGACTATCCTCCACCGATAGCCCAAAACAGTTATGTCTAGACTGGAAATAAATATATCAATAATTCAATAGGTGAGTGATTTAAATCATCCAACTACACCATTTAATCAATGAATTCTCCAATTTCATGAATTTAACCAAATTCCCAAATTCCCTTAAACTAATTATACAAATTAATTTATTAATACAACTAGGGTTTTTCCCAAAATCACCAAAGTACCCCAACATATCAAAATACTAAAACTTAGAACAAAACTTATAAAATAGAGTAGGAAATCCCTACCTCGAAGAAAATAACCCAAATGGAGAAGACAGAGATGAATACCCAAATACCAATGTGCTCCAAACA
>NW_021026633.1:436405-456185 GCF_004153795.1 Camellia sinensis | reverse complement strand
TTACAACAAACAAAACATCACATCCAACCCATAATTATTACACTTTTCTCTCACAAAAAAAGTTAAAAAAGTAAAAAAGCCAAAAAACCCTTCCCAAACCAAGCTTTTTAGCCCAGGCTAAAATAGCCAAAAAAGCTAAAAAAACCAAAAAGCCAACCCACTTCCCAAACGGAGGCTCAATAGCCTTGCTAAGTTGGAACAATTAGAAATTCCAATTCATAGTCAAATGTGAAGCATGGCATGAATCTCTCGCTATTACAAATCCAGGAAGTTTGAGTTAAAATTAGGCTGTCCTTTTGGAGTTGTTTCCAAGAATTCAGTGGTTCCTCTTGCACTGGATATTTTATATCACTGCTGCAAAAAACCACTATTACCATTTTCGAAAACATCTTTCCCTTTAGTTTAGAGCTGGACCAGCTAGCCCTTTTGATGAAAAAAAAGCTCGCTATGCTTCAAAATGATGCAACACACTCACAGGTATACTCATTCCCTGGTAGCTGGCCATTGTTTGATGAGGTGATATTGTGCAGTTGCAACAACATTTTTTTGTATCCAAGGTTGCCTATGAAGCATAAGTGCTTCTATTGCGGTGTTGCATTCATATCGGATACTAAGGGTGCATTTGGTATCATTTTTGAATACTGTTTTCTGTTCTAGATTACAGAAGAAATGGAAAATGACATGGAAAACTTGTTTGGCAAACTATTTGTGACAACTGTGTTCGGATTTTTTTTTCTTCTATATTTTAGAACATCCCATTTCTAAGAAACACTTCTAACTTGCTTTTTGAATTTTTTTAAAGTTATTTATACACAAAAATGAAAATTGGTGTTTTTTCAAATTTTCATTATCTATGTTTTTGGAAAATAAAAAATGCAAATAAAAATTAAAAATGGAAACAGAAACATCAAAATGAGAGTGATACGAAATAGACCCTATACTCATGTATTCATGCCCCTTGTTTCATCATTGCATTCAAAGTTCAAAATCATATGAAGTTAATGGTATACCTCTATTCTAATCCAGTGTACCCCATGTTTTACAGATGAGCTGATTTAATTGTTGATTATTTTTTGTTTCAAGTTGGGGGAACGCATTAGATATTTACCTAAACCGGTAGGTCCCCATCCTTGGGTGTTGTAAGAAAATTGATTACAAAAGGGGAAATCGACGTCCACAATAAAATTACCTGTAATGTAAATGGATCATCATCTTGTCCCTCGTCCATTAACTTCAACAGTAGATATTTAATGGCAGGGGAGGTCCAGCTGCCTGACTCACAAACAACCTTACACTTTACCCAATAAAGAACGATAGTTTTCATATCAATATTCTAGAAAAAAATATTGTTTTTTGATTTACATACGAGTGCATTACATACATACATCTGCATGTTTATAGTTTTACCATTGATAATTTCCTGAATGCTATTTTTTTGAGAATTTTTCATATCAGGGTTTCATTTTGTGTCATCAGTATACCACATTTCTGTCTATGCTACCCTATTATTTGTTTTGAGAAGTCCATTCATACAAAGCACACCCATCCATTTGTTCTGCTTTTGCAGCATGAGAACTGATTTTTATTTTCCTCGTAATTTATTGTATTATATATTTTCCTGTTGACTATCTTCGTCATTGATAGTTTAAGCCAGCTCCACCTTTTAAATACTTTCCATTACCTTTCAAATTTGCTGATTACATATAGATCTTGTATTTTCATTAATAAAGAAAAAAGGATTTTTATTGATCAATATTGGAAAAAAAAAAAGGTTTTAACAACCCACTAGACATTTCTCAACCAAAGTTCCATTTTAACACACATCCGTGTCTGTATAATGACAACTATAATAATGGGTTTCCTCCATTGTAGTTGATTATGGGCAGTTTCATCCCTGATGGTGGCAAGGAATCAAAGGCAATAAATCAAATGGAACAGCTGTCAGCTCCATCAAAGCTCTTCCCAGTTGGTGGTGGTGGTGGTGGTGCAACAGGTGCTACCAGCCCGCCATCGCATGGGCCGCTTAGTGAGTCATCTGGTGGACCTGGGAGCCCACTCAACCACAGCACAGGAGCTTACAACAACAGTAACCCCCAAGGCATGTTGACCATGCCATGGAGGTGATCTTTCTGTGGAGCTTGGCTTTTGTTCACCCTTTGAGAGACCCCGTTTGTAAGTTAAGTGCACGCGTTGTGTAATTTTAGTGGTGCAGAATAAAGACAACTGGTGACTTGACTTTGCAGTGTGACCTTGGTCTTGTTAGGAGTAGCCAACCTTGTAGTGACAGTTGGTGCCCTTCTCCAATTGTGTTGATAAGTTATTAATTACTTGTGTTAGCAAGGTTCTATAGAATAGCTCATGGTGATTGTAGTATGTCGGTGTTTTGGCTGTTGTAGTCTCTTTTTTTTATTTTTAATTTATTTTTTGTTGAGAATAGTAGAGTCTCTGTTGTTGTCCATTAGATTTAAATGGTACCAAACTGTCTCCTTTGTTTTGTTTCTCCAGTGATCAAGTTTTAGGTTTCCTTAATGATTCTAGCCCATTTCTCCTGGTAGTTTTTGCTTGGTTAATACTGTCGTACTAGTAAATTGCAGTTTCTTCATCCAAGATTTGTTGCAGAACTTGTGACCATTTCAATGCCTTTGTCTTGCTTTCCCAGTTGTTTTGGGTGGCATAGTTTGTCAGAGGTAATATTTAATGGAAGTATCTAAACGTATCACGAAAAAATTGTTGGATATCCTGTACCTTTCGACACTCAAATTTAAATTTTGTTGATTTTTGTTTGATGCACCCAAAATTAGTTCACCTTACCTTTACACACCCTCCACATATCCGTCCTGCCAACGCCACCTCCTCCCTCTCAGACTTGAACCCTAACCCCCACTATTGCCATTAGAGAGCCTTGAGGGAGAGAGATAGAATTGCACAGAAAGGAGAGATAAGTCGATTTGCAATAGGGGAGGTGAGTGCGATTGGTTGGGAGAAGGGGATAGGGTGGTGGTAAGTTGGGGAGGTGTCTGGTTGATGCCGAACAATGGGAAAGCGTGGGGCCATGACAGGAAGATCTAGGTAGGGACTGGCCGTAATTAGGGAGGATTTTTTTGTCCTTTTTAATAATTTAACTTGGTAAAATGATATTAAAGAGGAGTGATATTCAAACAAAATTTTGTCACAAAATTTAAGAAAAGAATGATGTGATAATAAGATTCTTATACTTAAATGATGGATATGTCAACTCCCCATAAATAGATATAAATGAGATTCCTCAAAAAACAAGATACAAATAAGATACATCATTTGTATGAATTTTTTAACACAAAATTTGTTTCTATAGAGCATTACTCTAAACAAAATTATGAAAGGTGGAATGTCCAATAATTTATTATTATTATTATTATTAATATTTTTAAAGGATGCATTTTGAGGCTCCTAGGTGTGCTTGCTCAAACTCAAATTCCAGCCCATTAATCCCATCTTGTTAACACCCAGGCAAACAGCATGGTTTCTCAGCTTACTAGCCCTGGGCTTGAGGTCGAAGAGCTGAGCTGGGTCAGGGCAAATTAGCAGAGGTAGATCTACTCTTTTTACATACCTGTTTTCTCAGCAATCAAAGTTCAAACTAGGCGAATTCACTTCGGGCTTTAGATACTCCAGCAAATCGAATCAAATCAAATCAAATCTCCTTTGATAGAGACACAGTGGTTGTTCATAGAAATAAAAAGAGGATCTCTGATCACATTTTTCAACACTACCAAAAAAATCTAAACCCCTAGCTGTGTCCTATTTTACTGCCTATGAAGGAACTGCCCTTATACAGTAGTAAATACAGCTGCTAAAAAGATTATATCAACAATAGATGCTCCAACTTACTTCCTGGCTCTCTTCAACAGGAAACGCAATGAAAGAAGCCAAAACCAGCCACTTGCATTCAAAGGATCCACTTTTTTTGCCAGATGCCACGCATACATAGCCTCTCCAATATGAGCTGCTGTAGCCAAAATGAACACCATTCTCATTACCCACATAGACCGGAAGAAGAAGAGACAGAAATCTCTTAAAAGCGACACAGGTCCGAAAGCTGGCCAATATGCAGCAATAAATAGCAAAGTCATTCCAATTACACTAAACATCCATGTATATATTGTAGGCCCGTCCAAACTTCTCATTTTCCTCTCTTGAAAATATGATATGGTTGCGGCCATGCCCTCCTGAGGACTCACCATAGGGACATAGCCAAGCTCCTCCTTTGCTTTTAGGAAAGAGAAGTAATGAGTAACCCCAACCTGTCAAGAAATAAAACACACACAAATATATCAGATATGGTTCAGTACACAGTAGTGAAACTTGCAAAACCTAACAACAGATGTTAGAGAATGTTTCAAGTTTGTCTGGAAATGTGGGTGTTGAGATGGGGTGGAAGGAATTATGGTAAACCATGTGGGAAGGTACAGGATCAATTGCAACTAGGCCAAGTGAGAACTGCAGAATTTTAGGAAACTGCCGAGTGGCAATAGGAGGTATGCATCAAAGTGACGATATGTTGCATTAACCACTTAAATTGAAACCAGTAGAGGGGTATATAGATGACCCTTTATAAGATCCAAGTAGGAAGTGATTTTATGGTATGTTGCGTTGTGTAAGGACACTTTTGTACTTTAGACTGTACTACTATAATATATGGGAAAAAACCCCTAATATAAGGGAGATAACCCTTCTCTCTGATTTATTTTATTTTTGGATTGGCACTAGGTGTGAGGATCACAGCCCGACTAATCCCTAGGGATGCACAGGCTCTCGGCAAGGAGTTTCCTTCAAGTGCACCACCATTAATTCAAGGGTTTTTCCCTAGTTCGGTGGCCCCAAGGAATTGTTAGTACCTAAGAGGTTTTGATCCCTGAACCTTGAAGGGAGCCCACCCCCAAGACCCAATGTTTGTTGTTTTTGTAAGCAGTAAGGAATGCTTTACAAGTCTACAATTATATTCAACCAAAAAACGAGGTAATTTAGAAGTGAACCTCGTGCACTTCAGTAGGAAGCATCAATGGTTGAGGAAGCCACCATCGGTTCAACCATGGATATAAGATAGTGTAGACCAACTGGAATATCCTTCCCAGAACAAGAGCATGAGAGACAGCTAATGACCGCTTTGGCAGGTCATACTCCAGGCTCTGGAGTAGTGGGCGAAGGAATTCAAAACTGTTGACTGGAGACCCTGTAAATCATTGCCTAATATTAAACCATTGCATGGAAAACAGTTAAATATTAAACACAGATCACTCCAGTCACTAACCAGTTTTTCACATTCAAGTAGTCCTTCCTTGGAATCAAGGGTTAATCAATAACTTTAATGGACAATACTATACAAACTAACAAATCTTACTAACTTTTCTCACAGATATGTGACACGCAGACTTCGGTATTTGAAATGGGACCCACTCAAATAATATAATAGGTACAAATCATGTGACTTTGTAAGTTGTGTTGGTTTGTATAGCATTACTCAACTTTAATAGCTCTAGTTGCCACGAAATAAGTAAAATATTTCTAAGCAAATGGATTGAATATTACCATCTGATATAAAGTATGGTTGACCAGCAGCTATTGGACGTCCTTCCCTCTGGGGAATGTCATCCAAGAGTCCCATGCTAGCCAATATTAGGGCCAGAACAAGGTTATCTATATAAACCCAGTCTGACTTCACTCTTTCTTCACCAATTTTGAATGGCAGCAGACCTAACTTCGAAAGATTTATAATGCGGGGGAGATGTCTCTCCTCACCTGGTCCATAGATAGCAGCCGGACGAATTGCGCATGTATAGAGATTTCCATTCTTCTTCCTACATAGCATAGAAACATCGTACATAAATCAGAATCTTACAAACTAGACGAGGTCAGGTCAAGCATTGAAATTCATGTGTAGATTCTCTTTCTCTAAAGGAGCAAAGAACTTGATACTGCAAATCTGAAAAAGGGAGGATATTTTCATCAATCTGAGTTTGACTTTCTTATGCTATTTTCCAGATAACAAACAAAATTTTGAAAAGTGAGAATGCATAATTCTTCAATATAACCTGAATAAGTAAATTGAAGAGAGAAAACAACTAAGATGAAGTTCTCAACAGTCAACAATAATTTCCACAAAGAACCCTGTACTTGTAGTAGGGGTCTAGTAAGAATTGCATCTGAAACACTGTCTTCTTACTCAGATTGCTGGGATTTGCAAGATTAAAGAAGGGAATTCAATGAGTCATAAGAAAGTTGAATGACTTTTCTAAACAAAGGCAGTGTCTTATAGATCTGCTTGAGGCAATGCACATCAGAATCATTTTTACACTGTTCAAGGTACTGCTTTTTCATGTTTATTTAAGGTGTCTTGTTAGGATCACAAGTTATGCATACTCTTTTAACCTCTATTTAATAGATCACAACATTGTTCTCTATGCTACTTCTATAGTTCAAAAATATATTATGGAAAATTTCATATTCATGTTAGTAGATGCTTGACACATACCAACCCATTTGCTAATACATAAAAGTGACAATTTATTTGTTTATTTAATTTTCAAACCAGTTGAAACTTGAAACCAAGAACAACAAGAGTCATAAAAATATAGTTAAAGAAGTAAGAAGCACACATACTAAGCAAGATGTCAGAGTCTGCAAGACGATATGTTTCATTAACCACTTAAATTGAAACCAGTAGAGGGGTATATAGATGACCCTTTATAAGATCCAAGTAGGAAGTGATTTTATGTTATGTTGCGTTGTGTAAGGATACTTTTAAGTTGCTCTGCCTGGGGTCAGAAAGGATCCTGGTTTGTTTCTCTCTTTTTCTTAAATTTTTGCTATATTTATAGAGAAATTATGATAATATTAATTGTCGTACTATTTAATAGTCCTTGCTTACCAACAAGGCAACTCCTTTAAGTTACAGGGGATTAAAAATCCAAGTTTTTCTTAATGCTGATCTGGGTCAAAAAGATTCTGTTGCATATGAGGATGAGAAGACGTGTTCTTTCTATCCAGTGCAAGGAATCCAAGGCATTGGGCTACCCTGTGTGTTTTTGCATCTTCTAGCATAAATATTTTTATGCTGCTGGAGTATCTATGTCATTTGGGAACGAGTTTGATTCTTGGAGACAACCATGTACACCTGACACTTTGATCTAGTGCATTTAACGTAATTGCAACTGATGCCTGTAGCAATATAATGCTTTCAAGCAATTTTCTCTTGGATAGTGTTTCCTTTCCCTTGCCTTGTTCTAAATTTTTTAAAAACTTAAAATATTGCCTATTTGGCAAGCAAGACGGCCTTTTTTCTTTTTGTAAGCATAAATTTATTACCAAAACCACCTTAAAGGGGCGAAAACCCTATATAAAAACTGAAGCCTAGAAACTAAACTTCTGTGTGCATATACAAATCACTTAGAAAACTGCACTCAAAACAAAACCAAGAAAGGACAAAACCTATGAGGAAGTAGGACGTCATATACTACATAAACTTACATACATGCCAACAAATCTAGGCATGAGCATGGCCAGACACTCAAAGGACTATAAGCACGTTATTTTTTATGGTATGGAACTGCATGTTACACAGACCAGCAGAAACGGAACTCAAGATCCTGATTCATCATTTTCAGGGAAACAAAAAAAGAAAAGAAAAAAGAAAGAAGTCCCGAGAGAGAGAGAGAGAGAGAGAGAGATGCCTGGGATGCAGTGGACTCCCTTGTTGAGGAGATGATGGGAGCAGGGAGAAGTGGTACAAAGGTCAAAGGTCCGAACTTGGTGAGCACCCCTTCTTAAGAGCTCCAAGCAAAGACTAGACCCAACAAATCCAAGCCCTCCGGCTACCACGAAGGTTTGACCCTATATCCCCTCGTTCTCGCTCAAATGCATCTCTCTCTCTCTCTCTAGCTCTCCGTCTCTCTGTTTTTGTTTCTGCAGAAAACAGGCCCTGTCTGCGAAGTGAAATATTATTTTTTTTTATGTTAAAATTTGGAAGAATAAAAAATAGATTAAAATGACGAATGTTATAGCGATCCCGATATTCCCTGTTGTTATTGAACTGCAATCCGGACTCGATTCCGTAGAATTGTTGTTGTCTTACCCTCTTTTCCGTCCCTTACTCTTTATCTTATAGTTTTGGGTTGTGTTGGTCTTGTTGGGAATAAGTCGGTTGTGTTCAAAAACCTAGAATCTTTGCCCAGTTTTTGATCTCTCCGCTCGAGCGGGGGTTTCGGAGCTCGAGCGGGAAAATCATCTTCCCAGTATTTCCTCTGTTGTGTTGGATGCTCGAGCGTGAGGTTTGATGCTCGAGCGGGAGTTTGTGTGAGACGCTGGAGCGGGGAGTTGGACGCTCGAGCAAGGGCCTGTTCTGCAAAACTTCTGGATGGTTGTATCCGCCGTTCGAGCGGGGTTTTTGGCGCTCGAGCGGGAGTCTGTGAGTGACGCTCGAGCTGGGTTTTTGGCGCTCGAGCGGGGAGACCTGTATAACACACCGAGAGTCAGCTTTTTGAATCACTTTTTGATTTCCCTTCTCTCTCTTACTTTTCCAAAAAAGCCATTGGAGAGCACCTCACTCTAAAACCTAACTTCTCTCTTAGGATTGATCTAGCTAGAGTGTTTTCCTCGCCTTGGGCCTTTGTAAGAAGTGTGTTGATCGTCGAGGGCTTCGTTGTGATCCAAGAAATTTGGGATTTGGAGCACTTTGATTTCGGGTCATTCTTCTCCCTTGGAGCTCTGAATTTGAGGTAGGGATATCCTACTCCTCTTATGAAACTGAGATTATTCTATTGTTTTACTTATGGACCCGAGGTCATCAAGAACCTATGACACGCATGCAATGTTTACTAGTATTATGTGGCCTCAGTTAATAATTGTTGCGATTATTATTATTCAGTTGTTCGCGAGACACCTGTATTAATTTGTAATCAGGCCATGGGAAACTTATGTGCATTATTGCATACTGATACTTTAAGAAGACTGAAATCATTCTCATTACAAGTTTCATGGGCTTTATGCCATTACAAGTTTCATGGGCTTTAGGTCATCACAAGTTACAAGGGCTTTATGCTATTCCAAGGGCTTTATGCCATCCCAAGTTACAAGGGCTTTATGCCATTCCAAGGGCTTCATGCCAACTTTTCAAGGGCTATATGCCATCTTTCAAGGGCTTTTTATGCCATCTGTTTCAAGGGGCTATTGTGCCAGATGTTCCAAGGGCTTTTATGCCATATGTTTCAAGGCTTTAATGCCAATGTGTTTCAAGGGTTTTATGCCGTTCTGATAAAGGCTTCATGCCACTTTATTAAGGATTTCAAGCCGTTATGTTAAGGGCTTAAAGCCACTGTGTTTAAGATTAGGCCCAAGGCCGTTCCGTAAAAGATACTTAAAGTATAAATGATTTTGATGAAATCCGTATTTGGAGTTACGAAATGTTTCATATGATAAGTAATTTCTGAAATGAGAAAAACGCTATGAACTTATGATATGTTTATAATATGATATGCTTTCTGGATAATTTTTCCCAAGATGCCTAGATGCACTATGAAACTCTGAATATTCAAGATATGACAAGTTTTCTGAAAAAGATACTTTGCTATGCATACAGAAACAAATAAACCATATGTTCTCTTTATTGATAAACACACGGATATGGATTATAATTCAGGTTGAGCATTGAATTGTTATGTATTATTATTCACTGAGCTTGACTCACTCTGTTTTATGTTTGTTTTTGTAGGCACTCAACCTGGAGATCAACCTTCACTTGTGGCTTTTGTTACCCAGTTGTCAAACCCTGAGTATCTAAGCTCTTAGATGTTGATCGTTCAAGTCATGGAGTTTTGCTAAGTTTTAATTTGTACCCTAAATGTCTGTTAAGATCGGCGTATATGTATATGTACTTAGCTATCTTCAGATGCACGTCATTGTATATTTATCTGCATTATGATCTGATTGTGATCCTGGCATAGTAGTGGTAGCTCAATGGATATTACTATTATTCTTTTTACGCTATTATATACTATTAAACGCTTCCGTTCAGGCCCCATAGATTATATTCATCAGGTTTTATGTCTGTTTTCTGAGGTGGTCATGCCCAAACTTTTAGGGGTGAGTTCTGGGTGTGACAGGCAATCTAAGCAAATGTGTGTGAGATACAGTCATACAGCACATATTAGTTTTATTAAACAAATTCTGAAGCAATCATGTTTTGTAGATTCAAAACAGTGTGTGGACTATGTTATGAACTAAATATGCAAGAGAAGGAAGAAAATATTGCATCTGGCGGAAGCTTCCAAGTGCTTCATTTGGTTGTTGAGAAAGATGAGGAAAAGAAAAGAGCAACTTAAAAAAAATTTAATTTCACTACTCGGATCATCTGTTTCTGGGAAACAAAACAACACAATTTGCAAGATTCAAAAATTAATCTATTTATTTTATTTTCCTCATTTTCAGAGTTACCAGAACAGACAATCCACTGGATCTCATTGAGGGCAACAATCCATCTTTAACTTGACTAATTACTTTACTTGGATCAGTATTCTAATACATGTATGTATGTATGTATGTATGTATGTATGTATGTATGTATGTATGTATAAATTAAAAATCCGACACAATGATCCTGAATCAAGTAATCAAAGAATTGTTCGGCAGAAACGGAACTCAAGATCCTGATTCATCATTTTCAGGGAAACAAAAAAAGAAAAGAAAAAAGAAAGAAGACCAGAGAGAGAGAGAGAGAGATGCCTGGGATGCAGTGGACTCCCTTGTTGAGGAGATGATGGGAGCAGGGAGAAGTGGTACAAAGGTCAAAGGTCCGAACTTGGTGAGCACCCCTTCTTAAGAGCTCCAAGCAAAGACTAGACCCAACAAATCCAAGCCCTCCGGCTACCACGAAGGTTTGACCCTCTATCCCCTCGTTCTCGCTCAAATGCATCTCTCTCTCTCTCTCTCTCTCTCTAGCTCTCTGTTTTTGTTTCTGCAGAAAACAGGCCCCGTCTGCGAAGTGAAATATTTTTTTTTATGTTAAAATTTAGAAGAATATAAAATAGATTAAAATGACGAATAACATTTAATTCAGGGTAATGCACTAATAAATCTTAAATTAATAACTTATATTTATATATATAACATATAATAAATATATAAAATTATATATTTCATGAGTGTTCCACACGTGTCGTGGTTAGTATTTTTTAAAAATTAACGTGTCGGCGTATCCGTGTCGTGTCACGTGTCTGTGTCCATACTTCTTAGTTTAATATTAAGTTTTGGCTAGGGACTGAGTTTTTTATCTATATTTCGGTTCTTTTACTTTGGCCCAAGATTTTGTTGATTGTTATTATTCATGATCAACTTAATTTTATATGAAAGAGGCTAGCATTGAAAGGTTAAACGCTTAGCTGGGAGATATAATTTCAAGTTTAACTCTCGGAATTCCAAATTCATAACACTTTGACCAGAGATTTAGAGAAGAAGGTTAAGAGGGTTATATGAACAAGTTGTGGGAGACCATGGAAGGAAAAGATTCGCTTGCAAATGGAAACTCATCGGCAAAGTTTCAACATGAAATGGAAAAAGGGCAGCATTGTGATCCTTTTGAAACGTCACTGGTCCCAAGTACAAGCAATTTGGATGGGCCCTTCATGATGCCCCTTTTACCGGTTCCAAATGCGTCACAGTCTAATTCAAAGGCATCTGTTATCTTGACTGGAACAGCTACAAGAGGGGGAACTGTACCAGCTGTTGGAGCTGTGGACATTGGTGTTAGCAAATCTGCCTATTTTTTTCAAGTTGCTCTGCCTGGGGTCAGAAAGGATCCTGGTTTGTTTCTCTCTTTTTCTTAAATTTTTGCTATATTTATAGAGAAATTATGATAACATTAATTGTCGTACTATTTAATAGTCCTTGCTTACCAACAAGGCAACTCCTTTAAGTTACAGGGGATTAAAAATCCAAGTTTTTCTTAATGCTGAACTGGGTCAAAAAGATTCTATTGCATCTAAGGATGAGAAGACATGTTCTTTCTATCCAGTGCAAGGAATCCAAGGCATTGGGCTACCCTGTGTGTTTTTGCATCTTCTGGCAGAAATATTTTTATGCTGCTGAAGTATCTATGTCATTTGGGCAGGAGTCTGATTCCTGGAGACAACCATGTACACCTGACACTTTGATCTAGTGCATTTAACGTAATTGCAACTGATGCCTGTAACAATATAATGCTTTCAAGCAATTTTCTCTTGGATAGTGTTTCCTTTCCCTTGCTTTGTTCTAAATTTTTTAAAAACTTAAAATATTGCCTATTTGGCAAGCAAGACGGCCTTTTTTCTTTTTGTAAGCATAAATTTATTACCAAAACCACCTTAAAGGGGCGAAAACCCTATATAAAAACTGAAGCCTAGAAACTAAACTTCTGTGTGCATATACAAATCACTTAGAAAACTGCACTCAAAACAAAACCAAGAAAGGACAAAACCTATGAGGAAGTAGGACGTCATATACTACATAAACTTACATACATGCCAACAAATCTAGGCATGAGCATGGCCAGACACTCAAAGGACTATAAGCACGTTATTTTTTATGGTATGGAACTGCATGTTACACAGACCACCAAAACATCTTGTAAGGATGAATATACAGCAGCCTAGGCTTACTATTCTGCATAAAACTACATATCTGCCAAACATGTTATTTAGATTGATAAGACTGTGTAAGGAACTCTCTTGACTCCACCGGAAAAAAATCTGCAAAGAAGGTGGTAAGAACACTATGCTGCGCCACAAGGTTTACAATTGTTGGATGAAAAATGGCACTGCCAGTTAATGGATCTACATTCTTGGAAATTATGGAGCCTACTAATTAGTTATGGGTTTCGTTTTTATTTTTTATGACAGGCATTATCTAGACAACCTTTATAGAAAGAGAATCACAAGGTTTGTCTCCAGCGGGTCAACTTGCTTAGTATGTACTTAGGTTTGGATTATTCCCGAAAGGCCAGCAGTAAAATAGAAGTGCTGGAGTTATCTAGACAACATTTATAGAAAGAGATTCACGAGATTCGTCTTCAGCATGTGGTCAATTTGTTTACTAAAATTTTGCAGTGGAATCTATAAACAGGATAGTTTGAAATTATTTGTTCAGAACATACTTTGGTGCAATTATGTATGTCTTGAGAGTCAATAAACAATTGCTTTATGGTGCATTTATGCTTAGTTTATTTTTCAGAACGTACTTTGGTGCATTTACGTATGCCTTGGGAGTGGATAAACAATTTCTTTATGGTGCATTTATCCTTAGTTTATCTTTGTTTTTGCATTAGACCATTTAAATTTAGTTAATAACTATGACTACTCTTTTGCTTCAAGAAGCATGTACACACATGGTATGCATGATCTTCTATTTTTAGTCTTTCACGAGTTAAAACCAAAATCTGTCTTGCATTTGGGATAATGTAATTGTATTTCATTTGAGTGATCTAAAAAATCTTTTTCTTTGCTCTTTTGGTGGCTTTCTTTACGAGACTCTGTGTTTACTTCTAAGAACTTGATAGCATCTGTTCTAGCAGGTCAGTTCAGCTATGAGATTGAACGTGATGGGAAGGTCCATGTACGGGGTGTGACATCAACTGGTGGTAAAACTGTTTTGAGACATTCCCGCATTTATGAAATGAAATTTCAGCAACAATGCCCACCCGGTCCATTCACACTTTCCTTCAGTCTGCCAGGACCTGTTGATCCAAGGCTTTTTTCACCCCACTTCAGATCTGATGGTATTCTTGAAGCTGTCGTCCTGAAATACGAGTAATGTTGGAAAATTTGGTTTATAAGGCTTATTTTGGGCCAACTTTGAGCCCAAAATGGAATGGGCTCCAAACGTCTTTTGGGGTGGGTCTAAAGAGGTGACGTGTTCCTTGCCGCGTGGCAAGACACACGGTGAAGACGGTTCGTCAAAACCATTTATGAGTGAATGAGAAGTTGACGTTATTTTCGGGTTCGTGGAATGGACATTTAAAGATTTAAATGTGGATTTCCTTAAAATGGGTTGTCCCACATTGAAACTTTAAGAAAGTTTTTTTGTTGTATATAAGCTCTAGACTACAACACTTGGGTTGGGCCCCAAGGGGCACCTCAAGTTTGTAGAAGGGAGGAGTTATGGACAAATGGAACCTTAGCCCAAACTACCACACGCGCGCCGCCGTCCGTCCGGCCAAGCCGAGCCGTGCGCGGTTGTGGGTCGGTTCTGATATTAATTTTTTGGATAAAATTTATTTGAATTTTTTCCAGAAAATCTTAATGAAATTAAATTCCAATTTTGTGTCAAAATTAAAATTAATTTTCTGTCCATATATTACCAAATTCAGTCGGTATTTTCAACAGATTAACTGCATAAAACTGCTCATAACTACCCAGCAGTTACAGTTCTGAATCTGCACTGTTCGATAGGTTTACACAGTTCAAACAGATCTTATTTCCAGCAGTTATCTGGTCAATTGGTGTTTGCACCTGTTCATTTGAAACCTTACCTGTTCAGTTCAAAATACTGCACCTGTTCGGCAGTTTTAGATGCCTATAAATTTAGATCTATTCTGCAGTCTTTGCATCCAGAAAATAGACAGAAAAAATTGATTTTCTTGCTGTCCAACTTTGCTCTGTTTGCATTATTTATTCTTCATTCTAGTTTTAGAGAAAAATTAAAGAGAGTATAGAACACAAGGTTCTAGTTCGCCGGACAAGTTTATTTGGAGTGCTACTATGAATTTGTGAAGATAATTATATCTTGGGAGATAGACGCCATTAGTCCGTAAGCACCGAAGTGGGGCGAATCTGTCTTAAGAACAGAGTGTCACACACTCGACTTGGTCTTTTATTTTTCATTCGGTTCAATAAAATAAATTCTGTAAGTTATTTATTTTATTTTGTTTGATTTAGTTTCAATTTATTTTTTTTACACAGAAGATTGTTCTAACAAGTAATACCTCATGTTCTGTAATTCAGTGAATCTTGGAAACCGTGAACCATATACAGAACAACACTTCCTGTAGATTTTCCTATCCATTATTGGGTTATTTGGTTTCTTGTGCTGAGTAACGTATAATAGGGGGACATACAAGGGGTCTGGAAGTAAAAGCAAGAAGTATTGGTTGGTTGGCTCCATAACCCCACTTTGCTAGAGCATAACCCCCGTTGATATACCCAGTTAGCCGAAGCACTTGATCTTCTATCTCACTAGAAAATCAAGGGTTTTTACTCTCCCAACGTACGTGCGTGCGTAAGTTCTTTCTGATTTTTTATTTCAAAAGTTGTATTTGTATTCCAATGTATATATTTTTAAATATAAAAAAAAAATCCACAGCAACAATTGTACAATCACAGAGGTTACCCTTGTTTGTGGTCTAGCTCCATGGGAGTCAAACCTTAACACTGGAAGAGTTCTTCCTTGAATGAAAAAATGAGCCATAATATCATTAAAAAAAATACAGAGATACTTCACCAAATGATGAGAAAGGTGGAAAGCGCACAGAATATACTACTTAAACAAAAAAAAAAAAATCAAAAAACATACAACTTTTTTTTATATGAAAATTTCTCGTACAACCTAGTATTTTTATTTCAATTTTAATTTCGTTTTGCACACAAAAAATTTCTTTTATTTTGAAGGTAATGTTGCCTCATAACTCAATTTTGTTTGAACTTTTTTATTTTTTTTTTACTTTTTATGTAGTAATAAAAAGAGTTTATTGAAGCAATTAGGCCTTGTTTGGGAACATATTATTTTAGTAAAAAAAATTAGTATGTTTGGAATGACTTTTTAATTTTATATGAAAAAATATGCAAAAAGTAGAAACAAAAGAGATCTTTTGATTTTTTGGTATCAATTGCTGGCTTTTTAGTTTTTTTTATTAATTTTTTGATTTTTAGGCTAAAGCACTGAGTTGTCAAATGAGGCTTTAATTTTTTGTTATTGAATAATTAAAATTTATTTTATAATTGATATTTAAATGAATAAATCTAGGGGCGAGCATGGTCCGAATTGGACCGGATTGAGGTAAAACCAAGACCAATCCGTTATCAATAGTTCTAGAAAAATTGAAATCAATCCAATCCATTTAAATCATGAAACCAATTCAAACCAATCCATTTAAACACGGATTGGATCGGTTTAGTATCACAGATTCACATAATTAATTAACAAAAAAATATATATAACACTTTAATTTCATAAGAATATAGACATAACACTATATTAGTTTCACAATAGCAACATATCTTTCTATAATAGTGACATATTGTTCTAGAATTTAAACAACCATAAGAAAACTGGTTTCACCATAAGTATTAAGACCATTACAAATTAAAACTAAAAACTAACAAACAAAAGAAATAAAAAAAAGATCCTATGCGAGTTTAGGTTTGGGTTTAGGTTTTATATGGAATAAGAGAAGATACTATGGGGTATGGTGTATAATAAAAATATAGACTATTTGTATATGGTCTGGATCGGTTCCAATTCAGAATTGTAACGCCCTCATAATAAACCCATTATACGTATATCACCAACATGCATTATTTAAAGAAAACACTTTAATAATTCATTATAATATCCATCAGAGTCTTACTAAACAAAAGCATTACATGTAACATCAAAGTAAATGCCCTACTGGCTTACATCTTTCCAAGCCAACACTTGGACACAAAAGTATGAGTTCTAACTCAAATATAAATAAAGCCCTAGGCTTGAGTGTTTACATGTACTAACAATGAAAAACAAATACCTAAAAATAGTCTTCAAAAACCAAGTCCTTCCAAGCTAAGTCCTTGGAGGTAGCTTATCCCCTGAACCTGAAAATGATGTTCCCATAAAGGGTGAGCCACAGCCCAGTAGAAATATACTAAACCACATATAAGCAATGAATAAAGCATTAGCATTCAATAGATGGTTAACTAGGATATTCAATTACCTCTTTATACAGTCTCATGACACTAATGTCTAAAACACATTTTACTTTCCAACATTATCAATATGGCTCAGAACCTGGCCAAACTTACAACAGTGAACTATATATATATATATCAAATTCACATTCTTCCAATGTCAACAAACAGATGAGACTCAGGCTCAAATCAAAACACTTCATACTTCCAGTTTGATACACATTTTAGTGCTGTATCAATAAAAACACTTCAATATAAATAAGCACACATAAAAGTGATGCTAATGGAGGCCATCCCCTATCTCCTCCCACACAAAACAATGTATGCAAACACATAACATATACAACACACAATCAATACACATAATGTCTGTATTAATTCAGCAGTCAAAATTGATGACTTAATCAATGATTAGTTTCAGTTATCCCTAATCCACATGCAGTGTCTACAACAAGCACGACTATCCTCCACCGATAGCCCAAAACAGTTATTTCTAGACTGGAAATAAATATATCAACAATTCAATGGGCGAGTGATTTACATTATCGAACTACACCATTTAATCAATAAATTTCCCAATTTCATGAATTTAACCAAATTCCCCAATTTCCCTTAAATTAATTATACAAATTAATTAATTTATACAACTAGGGTTTTTCCCAAAATTACCAAAGTATCCCCAACATATCAAAATACCAAAACTTAGAACAAAGCTTATAGAATGGAGTAGGAAATCCCTACCTCGAAGAAATAGCCCCAAAAGAGAAGGTGGAGATGAAGACCCAAACTTCAAAGTGCTCCAAACAACCAACAATTCAGATTAAAACGAAACCCTCGACTCACACACTCTTTTTAATGAAGGATCTAGGGTAGAAACACACCCTAAATAGATCAATCCTAATAGAGAAAGTGTGTAGAGGGAGAGAAAACTCGTAACTAGGGTTTTGGAATATGAAAGTGTATGAAAAACAGATCTGAAACACGCTGCTGCCTATTTAAACCTGACAGGCTCGCTCGAGCGAAGACTTGGTCGCTCGAGCGACCAGACACAGAAAAACTACGCTCGAGCCAAGGAAGCCTTGCTCGAGCCAACAACCCAAAAGCTCGCTCGAGCGAAAGAAATCTAGCTCGAGCGAAGGACTCAAACCCTCAGGTCTGCAACCAGACACACGCTCGAGCGAAGGAACCCTCGCTCGAGCGAAGAACGAACTAACTCGCTCGAGCGAAAAAAAGCTCACTCGAGCCAAAAACCTCTGCTCTCAGGTCTTACTACAAAATGCGATCCTCGCTCGATCGAAGAAATCCTGGCTCGAGCGACGGACCAAAACAAAGAGCTCGCTCGAGCGAATAACTGCTAGCTCGAGCGAAGAGTCAAAATTCTGGGCAGCAACCCCTTGCTCCCAAGCTCAACCAACCTGCTACAAACCTGCCCATTGCATCCCCCAACTCAGAAAAAGAAAATAAAGGACGGTAACAATCAAAATACAATGGCAGGAGTTACGGAACCTAAGTCCGGATACAATAATCATATGGGAAAATACCGGGGTCGCTATAGGAATCGTGGAGTTCAATTCAGAACCGAACCACGGATTAAAAAAATCAATCTAAATCTATCGAATTGGACTAAACTGAATCAGATTATGAATTTCACGGATTTCATGCTCAGCCCTAAATAAATCACTGTAAAATTGGTGAAAAAAAATGTAGTGTAAAATTGGTGAAAAAAAATGTTGATAGATATGGTAATACTAGTAGAAAGACCCCACAAGGAAGGGTAGCAGAGAGCATAGGCAAGAGAGGTAAAATGGGCCTTTTATTGTTAGTACTCGGGTATCATCGGCCAAGTGGCGGGAGATCTCATTCAAAACATGAGGTGGCACGGCGTAGTTGGTCAGGGAATAGGAAAGAATCTGTCACTCTCTCTCTCTCTCTCTGTGGCTTCTGTCTGCGTTGCCAAAATGAATCCGGATCCTCCGTCGCATTCCCCTAGAGCCCGTTGCTGTCGCCCTCTAAAACGAACAGCACCTCCAATTCAATGTCCAAAAAGTAAGAAATCATCTCCTAGCCTCTACTCTGCCGACGCTGTCCTTGGATTCAGCCCACTATACCGCCAATTCCATCCAATCTTCTCCTATACACTAATTTATGTAATTTTTTAGTACATATTTTTTTGTAAAGCCAAAAAAAAAATTATTAAAGCCAAAAAAAATTTATGACTTACATTATCACCTTCTAACCCAAAACAAAAAACAAAAAAAAATTACATGAAAACGGCTTTAGTAAAGACAAAAAAAATTTCTCAATTACACCTTCTAACCCAAAACAAAGGCAAAAGAAAAAAAAATTTAATGAATTACATTACCACCAAAACAATGACAACAGAAAAAAAATTAAATTAAATGAACAGTGAAAGCGTGGTTTCAATCCACGCTTCTTGTAGTGAACAGTAAAAGCGTGATTTTGAATAGTGCTTTCTTCAGGAAAAAAAAAATTATATGCACAGTGTGTAACGCCCTCAAAAATAACCCATTATATATATCATTGACATACATTACTTAAAGAAGACAATATATTAATTCATTCATCAGAGTATTACTAAATAAAGCATTACATGTAACATTTAATAAAATGCCTTACAGGCTTACATCTTTCCAAGCCAACACTTGGATACAAAAATATGAGTTCTAACTCATAACAAGAAAAGCCCTAGGCTTGAATGTTTACATGTACTAATAAATAAAGACAATTAACTAAAGATAGTCTTCTTCAAACCAGAAGCCAAACCCTCCCAAGCTAAGTCCTTGGAGGTAGTTTATCACCTGAACCTGAAAATGATG
>NW_021026633.1:368966-414633 GCF_004153795.1 Camellia sinensis | reverse complement strand
GCCATTTAGGATGTAGTTTCTGCACAGGAAATCTGAATGTTTCCAAGCATCTACAGCGGCAACAACTTGCCGATCACTTTCATTCTTGCTAAGTACTAGAGCCTTTTCATAGAGAAACCATGCCAAATTTAGAGTTGTAAGATAGAACAGCATTTTCTGCTGCCATCTCTTAAACTTGGTGCCATTAAATTTTTTTTTTTTCTCCATGATTTTCATCATTCTCTCTTGCATTCGAAAAAACTCAACCTCGAGTTTTATAATGTTGAAGTATGAGGATTATGGAATCTTGCACTTGCAAACATTTAAATTGATTGTTTTGAATGAACGATGAGAAAATCAAAAAATTCAATGTTGTCATCACTCCATTGACCACATCAAATTTATTAGGAATAACAAACTCAATGTGAACTTCATTTTTCTTGTGAAGACTAGAAAATTCAGTGGCATTCTTATTATTTTCTTTGGCTTTCTTGGCTTTAGATTCTTGATCATGATGATCTTTCATGCTTTCTTTAGTAAACAAATTAATTTTCGCCTTTATTTCTTCAAGATCTTCAATATTAGCAACATGTTCATCTTGCTCTTTTATAGTTTCTTCAAAATCTTCAACACTATCATCCTTTTGCTCTTAGATATTAATCTTCTCCAAAGCAGCAGCCACTAATATTTTCATGAAAGCTTTCAATCCATTCAAAGTTGTCTGGATAGTATGCACATCACTCTTTATTGTTGCAATATCCTCCTTAATTATCCCAAAATCCTCCTTTAACATCACAACATCTTTCTTAGTAGCTCTATAATTTGTTGACGAGGCTTCAAATTTCAAATTTAATTCAATGCTTGTCAACATTGTAATAAAGAAAGAAATTTCATCAAAAGATTGGTAACGAACAAGATAGGATCTTGACACTTTGATACCAAACTAATGTAGGACGAGTATGGATTACTTTCCTACAAGTAGTGAGCCCGGGTTAACTATACTGGCAGCAACAATAATAGACTTATAGGGCTAGATTTGGTGGGAGTTTGTGACTACAAAAGTATTTAAAAATATAGGAGTTTAAGGGTTTGTAAAGGGGTAGGGTTTTGGGAATGAAAACACAAGTGTTTAGAGGCTGTTAGGTGGTTGTTCTAAGCACTGTGAACAATGATCTTGCTGGATAGAAGAAGAAGAAAAAAGAGAGAGAAAGGTGCTTCACCCTCACAACGAATATGCCAATCACACAAACACAATCTTAAATTCTCATAATATTAACTCTTTTTCCTCAATCATTGAGATTACACATATATTTATAGGCTAAAGACTCCCCTAATTCTATAAGGACTATAAATCAAATAGAAACTAAAAATATTTAACAACTACTAATATTCTAGATCTAGACCAACTATGACTTCAAATTCTACTTCAATCATAATAGGAAACTGTAATGATTTCTAATTCTACTCCAATATCAAAATAGAAAACTTGAACTTTTGACTACTAAAATTATTTTAGACATAATAAAACCCATATATAATGACCCATTTAATAATTTGACCCAAAATAAAACCCATGGGCGACCCCTACAACCTATGTTCAACAATTGTTGGAATTACCATTATACCCTTAATTACTAAAACATACTATAATGATATGAAGACTTGAAATTATTCCAAATATTTAATTCTTGATGTCCTAAATGTGTTTCATGTAAAATTCCACATTTGCTATTTTTTTTCTTTCCATGATCTTTATTAATATGCATATGAAATTACTTTTGATAACAGCATGTGGTCATATAATGTACAATTAGGTATGGATACATTTAAAAATCAATTTAGGTATTGTTTGGGATAAACTAAATAAGTGCATTTTTTGACTTTTAAATATGGGTTGGGTTTGAAGTGATGTGGTAGAGAGGTGATGTGACTTAAATAAGATGATGTGACTTTAATAGGATAGTGACTTTTTGACTTTTTGGCTTTTTTTAGTTATGCCAAGCCTTAGTAAGACATGTGTAGCATATATGTATGGATAAAAGTACTTACGATGCATCTCTATGTAGAAAAATATGCACATATAAATATATAAATTTGTATATAGGCATAAAGGTATGTATAATACTTATGTGAGAACTTATAGGCATATAAGTGGTCATAAAAGCATGTATAAATAATAAATGTACATGTGTACGTACAGATAATCATACTCATTCTTGTGTATAATTTGATGTGTACGGATGCACAAATAAATGTTGTGCAAACACATGCTGCGTTTTTGCTTTCTTCAAAAAAGCAAAAATGTTAAAGCGTTGGATGTGGGTTAATGTTGAAACAGCATGCCAACTTTGGTTGCACTTAAATGGAACAGTTGAAGCTGGATATCAATCTTGTAACACCCTCAAAATAACAACATTGAACCCATCAGATAAGACATGCATTTACATATAAACTAACCACATTCTTTTATACATTAGAGTTCCATTACATAGGTATTACATGTTAACATCAAAACAAAATGCCCTACGGGCTTACAGCTTTCCAAGTTAACACTTGGTTACAACAAAAGAGTACTAACTCATTTACACATTAAGCCCTTTGCTTGAAGTTACATGTAATACATCAAAAGTTAAGCGACAAAAGTATGTCCGCCTCTAGCCTCCGAGCTATGTCCTTGGAGGTGGCATGCTACCTGAAAATGATATTCCCATATAGGGTGAGCCACGGCCCAGTAGAAATACACTGAACCAACCATGAACAATGACTAAAATATTAGCAATTGATAGATGGTCAACACTGATTCATTCACATAAATTACATATTTATGCCACACGACTTATGAGTCCAAATTACTTTTCATTTTTTTTTCCTTTTTCACAGATAAGCATGTGAGCTCTATCCTTATTTCAACAGACATGTATAAAAACAATATCCACATTCACAGATAAGCATATGAGCTATATCCACATTACACACAGATATGTATAATCACAACATCCACAGATAAGCATATGAGCTCTATCTTCACTTCTCTAGACAAGCATATGAGTTGTATCTACGGAGTTCATCCCCTATCTTCTTCCAACACTATCCGGTTTAGAGGTACATCCCCTATCTTCCCCTAAACCGCGGAGTACATCCCCCATCTCCTCCTCTACACATAACGTATATAAACACATTGGTTCTATATACAATCAAACAATACACACAATTAATGTATTCTATCAACCGTCAAATTCCATGACACATTTCATTGATTAGTTTCAGTTTACCTAATCATCATGCATTGTCTACAACAATCACGACTATCCTCCACCGATAGCCCAAAGCAGTTATTTCTAAAACAGAAAATAAATGCACAAATGGATATTCAATCAACATTTAATTTCCTCATTTCTCACAATTAATTATCCCAATTAATTAAACAATGTAATTAGCTAGACTGAAAACTGTTGTTGTAGGCAAACTTGGTTCTATATACAATCACACGGATGGACCTCTAAACCGGATTTTGTTTGGGAGGATGTTATGGTAGCTCATGTCCTTTTTGAGATTTTTTGAACCAATAAGTCCTATTTAGTAAAACTGAGAATATTATTAATTTTTCTCAATTTTTAAAACTAAGAACATTGTCAATTTTTTGTATAGTAATGTTCCAGATAATTATTTCACTAACTGATGAAAAAAACAAAGTATGGATTAAACATTTTTTTCTCCTATTTATTTATTTGATTCAACTATCTAATAAAATTGAGAATATTATCAGTTTTTTCCAGTTTCAAAACTGAGAACATTATCAATTTTTCATTTAATTTTTTTTTTCAATTTTACACATCAATGTTCTATCATCACGCTCCTTTATAGACAAAAATTTATTTAGTTTTGTACAAAAAAAATAATTCAATTTTTTTCTGTACATAATTTTTTGTAATTTTTTCAGTTTGAAAGTTGATGATTTAAAGTTTTAAAATAAAAATACATGTCAAATCGAAAACGCTACTGTCCGCTGATATAAAACACGCTCGCTCGAGCGAAGACTTTGTCGCTCGAGCGACCAGACACAGAAAACTCTCGTTCGAGCCAAGAAGTCCTCGCTCGAGCCAAAAACTCAAAAGTGCGCTCGAGCGAAAGAATGCTCGCTCGAGCCAACAACTCAACCTCTCAGGTCTGCAACCAGAAGCACGCTCGAGCGACAGACCTCTCGCTCGAGCGAAGAACAAACCAGACCGCTTGAGCCAAGAAAAGCTCGCTCGAGCCAAGAAACACAACTCTCAGGTCCAGAACCAGACGCCATCGCTCGCTCGAGCGAATCCACTCTGGCTCGACCCACCAGACACGAACTCAACTCTCGCTCGAGCTACCAACTCCTCGCTCGAGCGAAGGTTCAAAAATCTGGGCAGCAATAGTAGGCTCCCAAACACAACCAACCTGAAACAAACCTGTCCAACACATCCTATAACTCAAAATACAAAGTAAAGAGGATGCAACAAGATAATAAACAACTACCAACATCCACGGACACATGTCCGGATCACTGTACAACAAGGGTAACCCCGGGATCGCTATAAATCTTGTGGAACCAATCCCCCCACCCCTAAAAATACACACACAGGAAAAAAGTAAAAGAAAGATGCAATAAAGAAATAAAATGGGAAGAGAAGGCACGTGCAAATACTTAACATTCCAACCTAGTGAGCTCCATAGCCAAATAAATTGAGGTAACTAACATTTTGTAGAAATTTTTATAGATGATTTGGATTTTCACAGATTCCATGACAGTATTCAAGATGACATCATGCAAATGAATTGCCAGCAGATAGAGATCATGTTCCCTTTATTCCCAAGTATTTTGTAAAGTGATTTAATGCCTTGCTAATTTCCATAGACAAAATGCGTGTTAGTGAGAATAGGTTAGTGTCTCTAACTGATCAAGATTAAAGATCTTTAGAGATAATGCAAAGTGTGCTTCGATCCTATTTACATATGATATCTTGTATTAGTCTAGGACACATGCTTTTCATGTCATAGTTTGACTAGAATAACTTATGCTTAGTCTTGTGGTCTTTATGATCGGAAACTATTCAAAACAAGATTAATTGGGCAAGCCCCAAGGGCACCAATTGAAGAGCGCTCGAGCGAGGTGCCCCCTGGGAGCTCTGCATAAGTCTAGAGCCCTAGGTTTAAAGAAATGTGGTGACATTTCAACTTCACAGAAGTCCATAGAGCTGCTCTTGATGCCCACTTGAAAGTGTGCTTGAGCAGGGTGCTGGGATTTCTGCATAATGGGAGCCCACAGAGGCTTGCTCAGAGCGCACTTGAAAGGCACTCAAGCAGTGCATAATTTTTCATAAGTTGTGCCATGACTTCATCAATACGTTGCTTATTACTAGTCATCTGGTATATAGTTTTTTCTTCTTGAAAATGGTTTGTCAGTGAAAACTGTAGCACTTGATGTCCTGACTTCTCGCAATCCTGTTATTTACAGAGGGATATGATGAATTCGAAAACAATTTGAGGATGATAGTAGATGTACGAGATGTAGCTGAAGCACTGCTATTGGCATATGAGAAGCCCGAAGCCGAAGGAAGGTATATATGCATAGCTTACATGATAAAGTCACAAGATCTGGTGGAAATACTCAGGAAAAACTACCCGAACTACAATTATCCTAAGAAGTAAGTTTCTGTCTCTCCATAATATATTCATCTAAAAGGATTTTCCTGCTGTACGAATTTCTTTTTCATTTTTTTAATTTTATATTATATAATAGATTAGGTATTAGCAGTTGAATTATAGCTATGGTCTATCACCAATAAGTGTAGCTGAATTATTACTATGGGTTACCTTTGTTGGGTTAAAATTTGCTGTTTCATTCAATTACACATTGCCAGATTTACTGAGGGAAAGGAAGAAGAAAAGCTCAGTTCAGAGAAATTGCAGAAGCTGGGTTGGAGTTACAGACCGATAGAAGAAACTCTGGTTGATTCCATTGAAATCTGTAGACTAGCCGGACTTCTGGACTAAATGATCTTGGCATTCTGTTGTAGTTTTTACAAGTTGTATCATCAAGCATTCTCATATCCAGAACCTCTTTGTTCTATAGATGTTGTATTGGGTATTGTTGTAAACGATCCTTGTTCATTTTGCAATAGCGCTGCGACTCATGACTCCAGTTAATTTGAAATATGGTATTTGAACACTGCAATTAATGTTACACGATTACATTGAACTTTAGTTTTTGTGGAAATTGATACTGTGGACAGGATATGAGGATGTATGTTGTTTGTTGGTCACTTGTCTTGTCTTGTGACTGTTTGGATCATAGATATGGGTAGTAATTTTGAAAGAAAGTGAGAATTATGTATTTGGACAGGGATTATCCATAATCTAAACACAATTTTAGGGGCCATAGTTTCTTTAGCTGCTTCTCTTGATTTGTTTTACACTTACCTAGTTTAATCTAATCCGTTTAAAGCTGTTTGTTAAATGGACGAGTTTAAATTAGATTGTTTTAATACGTAATCCGTTTTGACCAACAGCAAGCCCGCCCATTTTTTACCTCTGTCACGTTGTAATAAATGATTGGACAAGTCATGGCAGCAGCAAATATTACCTGGTGGGCTTTCCAGATCAGGGTTCATCCGTAACCACGAAAAGGTAAAGATTCACTATTATATATATATATATATATGTGTGTATGTATGTATGTATGTATTGTGGTCCCATGAAATGCATATGCAGGGCTCAGCAGCAGCACCAGTAGTGTCAGCATGGCACAGAACATGTTGTATTGTATTTGGGACCCCCTTTCCCTGAGTGACCTTAAACCCTAGCCACTGGCTTCACAATGGCACAACTATTGTCTATCCCACCAACACTCTCTGACTGTGACTCTTCCCTTATATATGGCCATCAAATTTTGAATATCATTTAATGTGTTGCTGATGTATTACATTTCATTCCAAATTTAGTCATTGTAGCATTATTGCATAACTAATGGTTAAAAATATCACCATCCAAAAATGTTGCAGGAGCTTGGAATGTTAGTAGCAAGTCGAGTCATGTTTATTTATTTATTTTGGTACATCAAAGGCCATAACCTGAAGAGGGGGGAATGTCTTGCATCTAGACTCACGCTCGAGCGGGAGTCTGTGAGTGACGCTCGAGCTGGGAGTTCGGCGCTCGAGCGGGGCGACTTTTATATAAAGCCGAGATCTGACTTTTTTGTTCACTTTTCAACATCCTTTCTCTCTCTTACTTTTCCAAAAATCTATTTTGAGAGTTCCTCTCACTAAAACCCTAACTTCTCTCTTAGGATTGATCTAGTAGGAGTTGTTTTCTCACCTTGGGCCTTTACACAAGTTGTGTTGATCGTCGAGGGCTATCTTTTAATCTGAAAATTTCAGGATTTGGAGCATTTCCGTTTCTTCACCTCCTTCGTTGGGTCACATTATTTGAGGTAGGGATAACCTACTCCATCTTATGAGCTTTGTCTTTGAATTTTAGCATTTTGATGCGTTGAAGTATTGAATATAGCTCATATGCTTATTTGTTGAAGTATTGATATAGCTCATATGCTTATCTGTTGTGGTAGTGATATAGCTCATATGCTTATCTATTGAAGTGTTGATACAGCTCATATGCTTATCTATTGGAATGTTGATACAGCTCGTATGCTTATCTGTTGTAGTATTGAATATAGCTCATATGTTTATTTGTTGAAGTATTGATATAGCTCATATGCTTATCTGTTGTGGTAGTGATATAGCTCATATGCTTATCTATTGAAAAGTTTGTTTGATTTGATATAGCACTAAAATGTATGTCATCATCGTTTGTGAAGGATGGAAGTAGTTTATGTGTTATTGGTACAACACCAAAATGTGTATCCACCTCAACATTCGAAAATGTTCTAGTGATGAACTATAATCTCATCAAATGTTTTGGCCAGAGTATTGAACCTTGTTTTCAACCCAAAGTTGAATAAGAAATGGAAGGTGAATTGTAACCTAGACTTAACCATCATGGAATTGTAATAAGATGTAAATGGAAGTGTCAGTGTTGCCCATCTTTTAGTTGTTAATTTCTTAGTCATTGTTCATAGTTGGTTTAGTATATTTCTACTGGGCTGTGGCTCACCCTATATGGGAACATCATTTCAGGTACAGGTAGCATGCCACCTCCAAGGACATAGCTTGGGAGGCTAGAGACGGACATACTTTTGTTGTCTTATTTCCTTTTGGTTGTATTACGTGTAAATTCAAGCCAAGGGCTTAATGTGCATTTGAGTTAGTACTCTATTGTTTGTAACCAAGCGTTGACTTGGAAAGCTGTAAGCCTGTAGGGCATTTATTATTGTTGTTAACTTGTAATGCTGCTGTAAGAACTACTCTGATGAATTGAAGAATGTGGATCTTTTGTATATAAATATAGGTTTATATTGTTGGGTTTAATGTCATTATTTCGAGGGCGTTACATGAAGACTTGAAATTATTCCAAATATTTAATTCTTGATGTCCTAAATGTGTTTCATGTAAAATTCCAGATTTGCTATTTTTTTTCTTTCCATGATCTTCATTAATATGCATATGAAATTACTTTTGATAACAGCATGTGGTCATATAATGTACAATTAGGTATGGATACATTTAAAAATCAATTTAGGTATTGTTTGGGATAAACTAAGTAAGTGCATTTTTTGACTTTGAAATATGGGTTGGATATGAGTTGGGTTTGAAGTGATGTGGTAGAGAGGTGATGTGACTTAAATAAGATGATGTGACTTAAATAGGATAGTGACTTTTTGACTTTTTGGCTTTTTTTAGTTATGCCAAACCAAGCCTTAGTAAGACATGTGTAGCATATATGTATGGATAAAAGTACTTACGAAGCATCTCTATGTAGAAAAATATGCATATATAAATATATAAATTTGTATATAGGCATAAAGGTATGTATAATACTTATGTGAGAACTTATAGGCATATAAGTGGTCATAAAAGCATGTATAAATAATAAATGTACATGTGTACGTACAGATAATCATACTCATTCATGTGTATAATTTGATGTGTATGGATGCACAAATAAATGTTGTGCAAACACATGCTGCGTTTTTGCTTTCTTCAAAAAAGCAAAAATGTTAAAGCGTTGGATGTGGGTTGATGTTGAAACAGCATGTCAACTTTGGTTGCACTTAAATGGAACACTTGAAGCTGGATATCAATCTTGTGGAACCAATCCCCCCACCCCTGAAAATACACACACAGGAAAAAAGTAAAAGAAAGATGCAATAAAAAAATAAAATGGGAAGAGAAGGCACGTGCAAATACTTAACATTCCAACCTAGTGAGCTCCACAGCCAAATAAATTGAGGTAACTAACATTTTGTTGAAATTTTTATAGATGATTTGGATTTTCACAGATTCCATGACAGTATTCAAGATGACATCATGCAAATGAATTGCCAGCAGATAGAGATCATGTTCCCTTTATTCCTGAGTATTTTGTAAAATGATTTAATGCCTTGCTAATTTCCATAGACAAAAAACATGTTAGTGAGAATAGGTTAGTGTCTCAAACTGATCAAGATTAAAGATCTTTAGAGATAATGCAAAGTGTGCTTGGATCCTATTTACATATGATATCTTGTATTAGTCTAGGACACATGCTTTTTCATGTCATAGTTTGACTAGAATAACTTATGCTTAGTCTTGTGGTCTTTATGATCGGAAACTATTCAAAACAAGATTAATTGGGCAAGCCCCAAGGGCACCAATTGAAGAGCGCTCGAGCGAGGTGCCCCCTGGGAGCTCTGCATAAGTCTAGAGCCCTAGGTTTAAAGAAATGTGGTGACATTTCAACTTCACAGAAGTCCATAGAGCTGCTCTTGATGCCCACTTGAAAGTGTGCTTGAGCAGGGTGCTGGGATTTCTGCATAATGGGAGCCCACAGAGGCTTGCTCAGAGCGCACTTGAAAGGCACTCAAGCAGTGCATAATTTTTCATAAGTTGTGCCATGACTTCATCAATACGTTGCTTATTACTAGTCATCTGGTATATAGTTTTTTCTTCTTGAAAATGGTTTGTCAGTGAAAACTGTAGCACTTGATGTCCTGACTTCTCGCAATCCTGTTATTTACAGAGGGATATGATGAATTCGAAAACAATTTGAGGATGATAGTAGATGTACGAGATGTAGCTGAAGCACTGCTATTGGCATATGAGAAGCCCGAAGCCGAAGGAAGGTATATATATGCACAGCTTACATGATCAAGTCACAAGATCTGGTGGAAATACTCAGGAAAAACTACCCGAACTACAATTATCCTAAGAAGTAAGTTTCTGTCTCTCCATAATATATTCATCTAAAAGGATTTTCCTGCTGTACGAATTTCTTTTTCATTTTTTTAATTTTATATTATATAATAGATTAGGTATTAGCAGTTGAATTATATCTGTGGTCTATCACCAATAAGTGTAGCTGAATTATTACTATGGGTTACCTTTGTTGGGTTAAAATTTGCTGTTTCATTCAATTACACATTGCCAGATTTACTGAGGGAAAGGAAGAAGAAAAGCTCAGTTCAGAGAAATTGCAGAAGCTGGGTTGGAGTTACAGACCGATAGAAGAAACTCTGGTTGATTCCATTGAAATCTGTAGACTAGCCGGACTTCTGGACTAAATGATCTTGGCATTCTGTTGTAGTTTTTACAAGTTGTATCATCAAGCATTCTCATATCCAGAACCTCTTTGTTCTATAGATGTTGTATTGGGTATTGTTGTAAACGATCCTTGTTCATTTTGCAATAGCGTTGCGACTCATGACTCCAGTTAATTTGAAATATGGTATTTGAACACTGCAATTAATGTTACACGATTACATTGAACTTTAGTTTTTGTGGAAATTGATACTGTGGACAGGATATGAGGATGTATATTGTTTGTTAGTCACTTGTCTTGTCTTGTGATTGTTTGGATCATAGATTTGGGTAGTAATTTTGAAAGATAGTGAGAATTATGAATTTGGACAGGGATTATCCATAATCTAAACACAATTTTAGGGGCCATAGTTTCTTTAGCTACTTCTCTTGATTTGTTTTACACTTACCTAGTTTAATCCAATCCGTTTAAAGCTGTTTGTTAAATGGACGAGTTTAAATTAGATTGTTTTAATACGTAATCCGTTTTGACCAACAACAAGTCCGTCCATTTTTTACCTCTGTCACGTAATAAATGATTGGACAAGTCATGGCAGCAGCAAATATTACCTGGTGGGCTTTCCAGATCAGGGTTCATCTGCAACCACGAAAAGGTAAAGATTCACTATTATATATATATATATATATGTATGTATGTATGTATGTATGTATGTATTGTGGTCCCATGAAATGCATATGCAGGGCTCAGCAGCAGCAGCAGCAGCAGCAGCAGCAGCACCACCAGTAGTGTCAGCATGGCACAGAACATGTTGTATTGTATTTGGGACCCCCTTTCCCTGAGTGACCTTAAACCCTAGCCACTGGCTTCAAAATGCCTCAACTATTGTATATCCCACCAACACTCTCTGACTGTAACTCTTCCCTTATATATGGCCATCAAATTTTGAATATCATTTAATGTGTTACTGATGTATTACATTTCATCCCAAATTTAGTCATTGTAGCATTATTGCATAACTAATGGTTAAAAATATCACCATCCAAAAATGTTGCAGGAGCTTGGAATGTTAGTAGCAAGTCGAGTCATGTTTATTTATTTATTTTGGTACATCAAAGGCCATAACCTGAAGAGGGGGAAATTTCTTGCATCTAGACTCTGACCAACTAAGCTATATTTTGTTTGGTTTCATAATTCAGGATTTATTTTTCAGAAAATTAATTTTTTTATTTTTACTAAATTTTTTTAATATTTTAAACAATTTTTTTTTAATTTTTAGATACACCTAACATAAATACACTTATAAAATATAATATTTATAAAAGAAATCTTTAAAAAATTTACTAAATACCAAAAATATAAAAAAAAATACGAAAATTTAATACATTTTTCGTATTCTTATGTATTTATTGATTTTTTAAAATATTATTTTTTAGATACATCTAAGTAAAGTGCATCTAAAAAAATAAAAAAATTATTTAAATTTTTAAAAATGTTTATTAAAAATAAAAAGACATGAAAAATAAAAAATTAATTTTTAAAAAAAATTAAAACCAAACAACGTGTTATCAAGGCTTTTTGGGTGATCTTTTTCCGCCCTTTTTGGAGAGTTGTTTAATGTCTAAGTAAATGTTTTACATTTAGTTTTTGGCTTGGGGTTTTACTCCCTAACATGTCTTGGATGTTTTGGACTTAAGCTTTTATATATGTGTTGGACATAGACTTGGACTTATGTGTGCATTGGTATATGTGTGTATGAAAGTTTATTTCCATTCAGGTCCTCACAGCTCATTGGATGATGTATGTTACTATTGATTGGCTTCCGCTTGCCCCTTTATATTGTATTATTGTCATTATTGTAAAACAGGCCTTTAGTAATCATGGATTACTGGCTGGTTACGACGCTAACCCCTTAAGGGCGGGTTTGGGTCGTGACAATATTTGACTGGTAGTTGACCTTTTTCATGTTCACTTGTTAGGAACTAGCTGTTTGATCGAGTTTGCCTTTGGCACGGGATTCCTCTCTCTTTCTTTTGCCATCAAATCTATAGGAAAGACCTGTTTGTTCAAATACAAACAAATTAAATATTACTGTTCACAAATGAATAGTGATAATAAGTGTTAATTATTATATGCCATATAAATAATGGGATGGTGATGGTGAAATAGTATGTGAATAGCTGGTGCAAATGTTCACGTGAAAATGTGATAGCACATGACAAACCAACATTCACATGAAGATGTGAGAACAATCACACATTACAACTATTAAACTAACACGACGTATACACAATGTTAATCTTCACATCATCACACTTATGTGTTTGACTGTGAATATTCATAGCCAAATATATGGTGTGAATATTCAATGTGAATGTGACAATGTAAATATTAACATTATATTCACAACGTGAATATTAAAATTATGTTCAGAATATCACAATGTGAATATTAACATTATGTTTAGAATGTAATAATTGACATTATGTTTAGAATGTGCATATTGACATTGATGTTAATCAATAACAAGTGAAATAATATGATATTATTTACAACATGCCTACAAGAATTCAGATGTAACCAAAACAAGATTGACAACCATCCATAGTTTGGACTTTTATTATTTCATGACCATCAATAACCAACAACACTAACAAGTCTGACATTGATGTCACAGTTTGAATATTTACTCACTAACTGATCTAATGTGTGTTTATCCATTACTGAATAGGAGTGTGAATGTTCACATCATTGATGTTTACAAAATCAAATCCAAAAATAACAATAGTAATAGGCAATGTAAATATATACACTAGTGATCACATTATGACTGAAAAACAGAAGGTGGAATGATGTTGCTTACTTTTGTTCCTCATTGTGGGTGGGTATGGAAATCGATGGACCACACTCAGTCAACCGACGGGAAACACGGAACAATGAACCACCCTCCTTCCGATGTAAACCTTCGCAGCGGTGAGATGAAGTGGAATAGCAGTGGCCGACGACGGTGGTAAGGTGATGCGAATCTAGGGTTACAGTTTGAGAGTTTTTTGGGGCCGACGATGAGATTTTCTTTGGGAAATCAGTGTTTTGTGGATTGAATAGATGAAATAGGAATGGTTTGTTTTCAGAATGGAGTAGGGAAATCCAATGCATTGCTTGTATTGCCATCTTGACCAAATATCGGTGTTTTTTTGTTTGTTTGGTTCTGTACTGTTGTGCTGCAAGCATTGTGTAGCCTCATCTGTGGACCTTTAAGGCAGAGTGCTTTTCTGTTACACTATTACTTCATTTTGCAACTAATTGTGAAGCATTGCTACTTATATTTTTTACTTCTAGGGAACCAGAATGTATTCAGAATATTGAACTGTATTTCTGTTTGAGTTTCTTAAACCATTTTCTATAACTGTAACTTATTTGGTTTTTTGTTTGTTCTAGGTGGGCACAGTTGGAGGTGGGACTCAACTTGCATCTCAATCGGCTTGCCTGAACCTTCTTGGCGTGAAAGGTGCAAGCAAGGAGTCCCCTGGATCGAACTCAAGGCTTTTAGCAACCATAGTAGCTGGTTCAGTTTTGGCAGGGGAGCTCTCCTTGATGTCCGCCATTGCAGCTGGGCAGCTTGTCAAGAGCCACATGAAATACAACAGATCAAGCAAAGATGTCTCAAAAATTGCCTCTTAAGAGGAAAGAAGAAAGTTAAACATTCAAAGAGGCTGAGAAGGCAAAATTGGGGAAGAGGAACGATACCCATGTGAGATCGCTTCTTGATGTAGCTGTAAAGGTGGCAATCGTGTGATGGTGCTAACTTGCCTGGCTGTACTTTACTCTTTATCTATATCTCTAAGCATGACATACATTCGCTAGTGACTTGTGACCATTGGAGGCCCCACATATCTGGTTTGTATCGCTTTCCAATTGTGAATTTGAACCATGTCCTGTTTTCTAGTTGTTTTTGTCATATTATTTGTCCTTGGGGGGCCACATTGTTTCAGAGCTGGATCAATTGTTGTTTCTTCCCCTATTACTTTGTACATTCTCAGAACTTGAATTTGATGATGGATATATATTTTTTGTTTGGTATTAGTATCTGACTATTTCAATTTTGTGTGGGTTGTACCTGGTGTTAGTTTTGTTATCTGCCTCAAGCAATAATTCTAGATAGAAGATAGCATGAAAACTTTAACCAGAATTTCAACATTGAAAATGAAATACTCCCTCCATCCCAAAATACTAGTCCCTTATTCCATTTTCTATTGTCCCAAAATATTAGTCCCTCTTCAAAAATCAAGTACAAAAATAATGTAAATTTCTTATTTTGCCCTTCTTTTAAATTAATAAACAATATAAAAAGTACAATTATGACATTGATATTCCCAAAAAAATGTACTATCAAAAGGGTAATTTTGGAAAATCAACTTTTTTCAAATGCAATAATTTTACTACCAAAAAAAGTTGGATTCCCCAAAAAGGACTAATATTTTGGGACGTAGGGAGTATTTATGATGTATATTTAAAGTTAGTGTGTTGTAGGTAATGAACTTTATCCGCACATATCAGTTATAGGTGAAATCCTGAATAATTTTTTCAAGTGCTTATGCCGTGTTCTGCTTTGCCTCGTAATTGTTCTCGACTGTTGCAGCTCAGTTCGAGATTTACAAAAGAGTAGGGTTGTTGAAAGTCTATATGGTTTTATTAAATTAGTACATGGTGGAAGCATGATGTATGTGTTCCTTCTCATACGCATCTCTTCCTCTTCCTCGTGTCATTCTGTTATTTTCCCGCTAATCTTGCCGGATACTTAAAATCATCCTTATTTATTTGGTTCACTGGAATGAAATAATACGATAATTTTTTAAGCTCTTATATGGAATGATCATTCTCTTGAAATGGTCAATGATGATTTTATTTACAGAAATAATACAAACTCTTTTTTTTTTTCAATATTATTATTATTATCTCCACAACCCCTACAAACACATGTTAGCCAGAGATAAGAGGACAAAAAAACAAAAAAAATAAAAAGTTGACCAATCACAATGCATTGGGGGTGGTGGAGGTTTCTCAAAAAGGGGGTCACAACCTTTTTATTTTTATTTATAATGTATTTTGTTATTATTTTTTTAATCTACCAAATATGAAAATGAATATTTTGATGGAATGATCGTTCTATTTCATTTCATTCTAGTGAACCAAACACTATCTTAAAGTAAAACTCGAATTTTTACGAGTCACAAATCACATGTTGTACAATAAGAAAAAATATTAGATATTTCATGAATACCTGTGATATTGTTTACGTGGTGGTACCATTGAGATACTTTTATTGATTTTTTTTTTCTTTTTATGCATGATGTTTATCAGCATAGTATTGCATGTTGAGCATACTAGAAAAAAAAGAGTCTTGGAATAATATTTATTGAAATTATTCATGCATATAGGACACGGCTAATTAGTACATTAATGGTTGTCCATATCAGTCTTTGTTATTTAACAATATAACAATGAATTGACTACGAGATCTTCAATTGAGTCAACTCTTGGAATAATATTTTTTGACATGTGTACGACATATATGGTTAATATATCGATATTAATCTTTTGTAATAAAAATAATATATCATTATTAAATTTTTAAGCCTCTTGGAGATCTTCAATTGTTGGTGGTGGTGGTGCATTGATGGTGTGATAATTAGTTCCTATTTGTTTTTATCAGTCTTTGTTGATACCTCACTCTTCGCTGGACAAACCGCATGACTTTACTTTAAAACCCAAACCAAACGACTCACACAAACCCTAAACCCATCCATTCACTGCCTCCCTTGCAAGAAACATATATACAGATAGATAAATAGAGAGAGAGAGGGAGATAGAAAGAGCGGAGGGGGAGGAGGAGTCGTCGCCCGCTGTCCCTTCAGATTCAGGTTTTGCAGTAATTTACCAGCGATCAATCTCTGATTCGTTTCTATCATTGTTTACTTTTTTATTTTATTTATCGTCATCATTTGATTTTGAACTCACTTTCTTGAGTGTTTCCAGACCCTCTCTCTCTCTCTCTCTTGTAAATCTGATACTTGATTCTGCATCTCTCACTCACGACTCACGATTACGTTATGACCATATTTAAATTCGATTTTAGGTGTATGATTTATTGTCTTAGCAGATCGTATAGTTAGGGAACTGACCTTTGTGTTTTTTCTTTAAAAAATAAATCCAAAACATGCTTGATTATGTTTAAAGATAGTTATACTTGGTGATTTATTGAATCGATTATGTGGTATCACCTTCCTTGTTATTGTTTGCTTGCTTGCTGCATTATTCACTTATGTTTAAAGAGAAAAACCTGGTCTGTTTCATTGCATGTACATGCTCTTCTTTCCCTACTTTTTTAATGTGTGCATTTTATATTTTGGTCTTGCCTCACTGCTAGTGATGTTGGGAATCAAATCTATTTGGTTGAGTTTTATGAATTTGGTTTTTGAAAATTTTTCGCAAACTAGAATATAAACAAATGCATTGATATTATATCTCGAGTAGTACTACACAAATTATAAAATTGTACACATTTACTTGTATATTTGCCTACCTGTGTTTCTTTGGTCTCATTAATATTCTCTATTTATATGTTGGAAATGGTAAGCTTTATGATTTTGTTGATTTTCAAAAGGCATCCAGAACTATGTAAAAATAATTTATATTACAAACAAAACTGCTCGTCAATCATAATGTTACAAGTTTGGTTATATATATAGGATTTTAGACTATTTGTGTTACATGCCTGTCATCTGTCATGATTACTCTTGAAGGTTTTATTAAACACAAAGGATGAAGTATGCTAGGTCATTAGAAATAGATGATTGACTCTTTCTTTTGCTTCACTTGGAAACATTGTTGGGAGCATGTATAGTCACATAAATCCTGTATTCTACGTATATCTGTCCTTTCTTATTTTCGCTTTTATTCGTGGTGATGTGTCCGATGAATGTTTTCCCATGCAACATTAAAATAACGTAAGTAACAAATATTAATCACATTTCCTGCCAATATATATTTGCTATATCTTATTATGTACACCTTTACTGGCTTTTAAAAATAAAAATAAAATAACCAAACTATTGCTGGAGCCAATGTGCTTAGCAATTGGTGAACACTAATGAATGCTTTTGAGTTGATCATTCAACTATGAATGATATAGCCTTTCACTACAACAAAATTGACTTTTCACGGCACCACATCCACGACATACAATGAATGCAAGCCGTAATTTCTCACTTAAAAACCCCTTTGCAAAGTCTCTCAAGTGAGTTCATATATGACTTGTGTCATGCACCTCAAATTTTACTGATTTTGAACTCCTAAAAATGTTGTCTTTCACAAAAAAAAATTCAATATCCCTACCAAATAAAACTCTGTCAGCTTGCCCCACCACTGCTGTCAAATTCATTAATTCTCAAAACCTTTTGATGAGACATAGAAAGTCAGATTATTGGAGCTCCATAAAACCAAATTCAGATTGGTAATTTTAAAAGGTAATTTTAAAATAAGAAGGATATGTATTAGAAAAGTACTCAAAATTTTGAAATTTAGTGATTAGATTCATTTTGTGTGACCCTCACAATAAGAAATTACGAATTCTAGATAGTGTTTTTTTCTAGGTACATGACATTTTTTTTTTCCTGATTTTAAAAAGCGACAATCTTGAATGTGACCATTCTCGTTGAGGTTCCTCCTATTAATTTGATTCCCTACCAGGCTGCCATTTCATTTTTTGAACCTCCTCTTTCTCTCTCTCTCTCTCTCTCTCTCTCTCTCTCTGGTGCTGGTTTGCTCTGGCTGTTGCTTTATTTTCTTCAGCTTGCTGTTCTGCTCTGACTTTGTTGCTCTGGATCTATTAATCTGTTGCTGTTGCTGTTACTTTATTCATGTGTGGTGCTGCTAATTTGTGTGAGCTCTGCTACTGGTTTGTTCTGGCTGTTGCTCTATTTTTCTTCAGCTTGCTGTTCTGATCTGACTCTATTGCTCTGGATTTGTTAATCTGTTGCTGTAGCTGTTACTGGGGCAGTTCAGTTGGGTCATTTGCTTTGTTACTTTTGTGTTGTAATCGGTTTGTTGTGTTGTGTTGTGGAGGTTGGTTCCTCATCAACTTCCTGGGGTGCTAGCATATGATTGGGCGTGCGTTTGGATGCCAACCTAGTTGGGATCCATTTGTTCGCTATGATGCTTATGCACCCTCTCTTGTTTTTGTTGTAATCTTTTCCATCAATAAAGTTTTCTTCTTATTTTAGGTTTTTTAAGTGTCTAGTGGCTAGCATTTAGCTACCTGCTCATTGGCTTCTGGTTCTATCAAATACATGTTTTTTATAAGTAAATATTTCTGGTTTGATTAAACATATCATAACTTTACATCGCTGTGAATCACTTGATTATTCTGAAGGTGAACCTTATTGTGAATTCTGTTATATATATATATATATATATATAATTTGCTATGGCAATGTGCACCTGCACCTTATGAGCAAGTAGTTGCTTGTTTTCTACAAAGTGGGGGGAATTAGTTGTTGCCTGATGGACTTGCTTTTTGATATCATTTTCTGCTATGTCCTATGTGAAGTTATTAATAGTGTTTGAAACTGGAAGTAGTGGCAAACCTGGTTTGGTTTCCCCTAATGTGTGAGTATGCCAACATAGGTTCTTTGATAATGATAATAAGGTTTACTTACCGTTGTACTAAAAATTAATGGGCTTGTTTGGTTTGTATTTCAGAAATAATTTTTGAGAGAAAAAAGTACCAAAACACGTTTGGCAAACCTGTTTCTGAAATATTCTCTGAGACTCATCTCAGAACACGTTTTGGAACTTCTCTCTCTCAAAACTTCTTTGAAACGCATCTTCTGTCTTCTCTCTCTCAAAAGAACCTTTCTGACTTCTGTGATACAAAGAAAATCATTCAAGGCAGTCCAACGGCTCTCTATCGGTTGTGTAAAGGAAGACGATCTGCACCTGTACGTCAAGATCTGCACTTGCCCAAGTGCCTTCGAAGACCCACTTGCCTTCCCTCCATCAATACACTGTTCAAGATTTGAGAAATCTTCCGCATTAGATGCACCGACACCGTCTATCACACCTTCTCTGCCTCACAGATTTCCCCAAATCGTGCCCTAGCTTTGGTCTTAGTCAAACTGAATGAAATCTTCACACAATCGGGACTTGTAACATCAATCTCCTTCGTTTTTTTCTTCTGGGCTCTATAAAATGCAAACCAACCAGCGTTGAGCCCCACCAAGACGAAGCATAACTTCATCCTTCGCTGCAAAAACGGAGAGGCCGTGCTCAAAACTTCATTGTGGACGGTGGGATTTGAGGGCCACCAAAAGCAGGCAAGCAAGAGGTATTTCTAATGCATGACTACTTTTTTTTTTTTTTTTTTTTAATATTTCATTTGGGTTTGTCAATTCTGAACAATGTATTGACTGATTTTGGTTTACAAAGTTCGCATGGCTTTTGCCTTTGGGTTGTCAATTTCTGGTGAACTTCGCAATCGGTAAATTTTCGAAATCGTAGTCCATACAGTCACACACCAGAGTCACTACTGATTTTGATAGATAACACATTCTTAATGCTGTGCCTTAATTGTAATGTTCTACCTTTTTAGGATTAGCAATTTTGATAAGAAAATGGTTGTTTCTCCCCATTTTTTGTGAAAAGATGAGTTTACACTGATTTCAGCCATGAATTTCGTTCCACGGCAGTAAACAATGAAGGTGAAAGAATAATTTAAAGTTCCCTCAATTCTGCTGATATCATTTTCAAGCTCTCAAATAAGAAGGAAATTTTTGCCCGAAAATGCAGGATTTTGTGGTCATATACTGTAATATATCCTTGCATATCGTGCAAAAGCTTGATGCAATTTGTTACACTATCTTTGACGCCAGACTTTTGGGATATGGAATTGATAGCAATTGCTACACCACTTGGTTTACACCACAAACATTGGAATCTTATTTACTTTATTATACATTTGCTCTCTTATTTTTTGTTCTGTATCATTTTGTGCTGAATTGATTCCGGTGAAGCTTTCATTCTGTAGATTAGTAGGCTTGGTGTGTGTTTTGTGTTTGTGAGCAAGCCAAGTCTAACATAGCAGTTGATGAGTGTTGCTTTTGTTGTAGTTTTGGCTTTTCAAAAAATATTTTACTTTGAGAATATAAAAACAATGAGAAAATAGAAAATGCTGCACATATTTGATGTTGGAAATAGAAGATGCAGTTTTGATACATTGAAAAATAGCAAATGTGAGGTTACAAAACACTACTGATTAGGCTTGTAAATGAGTCGAGTAGCATTTTAGAATGTGTTAAAAAGTTTGAGTTTTTTATCTTTTGAGTAGATTTTAAAGTTTTAATGGAGTAGTTTAATTTTTTATATAGTGGTACAGTTTGCATAATGTTGTCAAGGCTAGTAGTTTTACTTGGTTGTGTTAGTGGCAATGGGAATGAGCCACTGCAATGTTTTCTCCATTTCAACTTTTATTTTGGGAACAGTATGCTGCAAATGAACCATTCCACACAAATTCTGGTCAATGCAAGTACCGCCTTTTTTCTAGTCATGTATGCATACATAAATTCTGGTCAATGCATACATAAATTCTGGTCAATACAAATTCTGAGAGCATTTATATCATCAATGACAGATCAAAAACTCTGTTTGGGATATTCGTTCTGAAATGATCTAATGAACGTTTTGCAAAAATTAATTTCCCTGTTTGGAGCAGCCTTTTTATTTTCTTCTTCAATAAACTTTGAGTTGTTCTATTGGCATTTTTCAATTATATTCATTTTTCTACTTTTGTTGGGATTTTAGAGTGGAATTAATTTAATTTTTGATTCTACTAATGTCAAAACTACAAACTAGTGTACAAACATTGTCAATGTTCTTTAAATTTAACCAGGGAACCAGCCAAAAATTCTAGATGGTGATCTCTATTGCATGGGCTCAAAAAACAGCCCAATAGTGTGTTTCGCAGGAGTGGCATGGTTCTCACAATCTGACCCAGTTTTTGGTTCTGTATCAGTTAGTGCTGTGGAGTCGATGTAGCTGGAATGACAATTCTCTTCAGTTTTATAAGGCAAAATTGATTTAGAATACTGGAAGGATTTAAAATTTAAACTATGAAGGTTTGAATATTGTTTCACATATGTTCACTTAGAATAACTTCAATGATTTTTCTTGCATTGACCAGAAATGAATGACTAGAAAAAAGGCAGTACTTGATTTGAAATATAAATTCCGCTCATGTATGCGGACACAAATTCTGCTCATTCTGAAAATTCTGCTTTGATAATTCTGCTCATGTATGCCACATAAATTCTGCTCATTCTGAATTATTCATTTTGATTTTAAACCAGGCCAACTTTGTACTCCACGATCATTGTTCAATACACCAAGGGTGAAGAGGAAGAGATCACCTCAACCATCAGTCAATTCCTCCACAGCTGAAAACAATTGTCCATATCCGGTAAACTTTTGCACGCGGAATCTCATATTAAATTTTTGTAATATTGGTAATGGCTATTATTATGCATATGCTTCATGTCACGTTTTGATAAACTTTTTCTGTAACTTAAGTTCACATAACTATAAACTGTAATTTGTTGCACTTGTATTAGGCTAGAATGGCTAATGATAATGACGACTTTAAGATGTGGGGGTCCGAAATTGTCAAGATATTTTTAGAAATATTGGTGGATGAAATAAAGAAAGAGGGTCCTTCCATGTCAAAGAAAGATAGGAGTTTTTTCCCAAGGCAGTGGCAAACAATTGATGATGAGATGACTAAAAAGGCTGGAAAAAATTATGGGCAAAAAAAATTAAAGGGTAAGTTCGCGCGTTTGAAGGCGAACTACAAAGAGTTTGTTGCTCTGAAAACCACACGGGTTTGGGCTGGGATCCAATCACTCAAACAGTGACAGCCCCAGATGATGTTTGGGAAAATTATGTTCAGGTAATTATTTGGCGCATACATTTAGCATAACCATGTGCATAGAGAAATAATTTTGTAAATGCTTAATTAATTTAAGTTTACAACTTGTAGGCACACCCAAATGCAAAACAATTCCAAACCAAAGGCCTTGAACATTATGAGCTCCTATCAGAAATATTTGCCAAGTCATTTGCCACGGGCGCTTTTGCGCGTTCTTCTCGTCAGGGTGCACCCACATTTGATGACGAGCGAGAAATGAATGAACGCTTTCATGCATATACATAGGGAAAAGGCGTGGTAGATGAATCTATACATTCCGGAAGTAAGCGTAAGTCTAGTGGCCAGGGTCAGTCCAGCAAGAGCCCAAAAATGGACGATGCACTGCAATCATGGCAACGTTCATGTGAAGCACGTGAACGGTTTTACCTTCAAGCCGAGGCCAACGCTGGGGCAGCTGATGCGTACTCCGTTGCAGCATGTATGACCATCCTAAAATCAATGGCCCTGGATTCGAGCTTGTTTTTGAAGGCCATGAACATGTTCACATCACTAGAATGGCGAACCATGTTTATGACCATGGAACCGGAAATGAGGTACCTTTGGATCCTCAGTTTGTGAGAAGCTTGGTCATCCAGCTGTTTGGTATGAGGTTTTTGGAAATGAAGATGCTCGCAGAATTGTTTGGGTGTATGTTTCTTTGTTTTTCGCATTTGTTAAACTTAAATTATATTTGTTTTAATTTGTTTGTTTTTGTAATATTCGGTTTGGACTATGTTGGGTGTTGACCTAACTATCTATATCATGCTGTCTAAGTTCATTGCCTTTAGACTTACCACTATGTTGTCATAATATCTTTTCGCCATGCTTTCTTTGTTGCAATGTCCTCATTAAATTTTTAGTGCTGTACTCATGTTATTACTGATAATACCTTGACTGTTTTACACTTTCCGCTTTAGATGTCATCGTCACGACCCAATGGAAGGCAACCGAACAGTATGTACAAACCGTACAGTGACGATGATGATGATGTGATGGACTTATACATGGTTTGTCAACTAACACGTGACATTCCTACGAGACAACCGCAACGTAATTGTCCATACACTGGTGAGCACTACATAAAATTCTTACTAAGTGGAAATCCTAAATCAATCCGTGAACAATTGCGAATGGAAGTCCCGACATTTGTGGAATTAGTTAAACAGATTGTCCGTAGAAATGTTGTAGACTGGTCGAACATGCGATTGTCACTTGAAGAGTCATTGGCTATGTTTTTATTTATCTGTGGTCAAAGTTCAGGAACAAGAAATGCTGGAGATCGATTTCAGCACTCAAATGAGACAATTCATCGTTATTTTGTACTTATGATGTGGGCGTTGGGAAATCTTGCGCCATTTGTAATCCAACCACCGAACATGGATGTGACCCATCATAAAATTCGAAATGACAGACGGTACTGGCCATGGTTTAAGGTAACAAAACTTAAGTTCATTTGCATTATTTTATATGGCTTATTCAGACTGAAAATTAGATAAATTAATTCAAAGTTATGTCATGTAGGACTGTGTGGGGGCCATAGATGGCACACATGTTGTTGTTGTGGCACCAGAAGGTGACGAAATGCCATATCGAGGTAGAAAAGTGCATACAACTCAAAATGTCATGGCTGCATGTTCATTTGACATGAAGTTTACGTTTGTATACACTGGTTGGGAAGGTAGTGCACACGATTTGCGAATTTTCCTAGAAGCACTTACCACAAATTCTGCTGACTTTCCACACCCACCACCTAGTAAGTGTGTTTGTTTTTAATTTAGAGTTGTCTTTTTTCTCACACCCAAATATGGCATGACATGTTCTTACTGAAAGAGTTTTCTTGTAGACAAGTATTATCTCGTTGACACCGGGTATACACTATAGCGATCCCGGTTCTTTCTCCTTTGGTTGTAGTATCCACACCCACCACCTAGTAAGTGTATTTGTTTTTAATTTAGAGTTTTCCTTTTTCTCACACCCAAATATGGCATGACATGTTCTTACTGAAAGAGTTTTCTTGTAGACAAGTATTATCTCGTTGACGCCGGGTATACACACATACCCGGGTACGTAGCCCCATATCGTGGCCAAAAATACCATTTGCAAGAGTTCAATAGGCGGCGTCGCTACCATGGTCCACAGGAGTTGTTCAACCATAGACATTTCTTCTTTGAGGAATGTTATAGAAAGAACCTTTGGAGTGTTGAAGCAACGGTTTCCATTATTGAGACACATGCCACGGTATGATATGGTACGACAAGGGCCAATCGTTATGGCATGTTGTGTTCTCCACAATTGGATCCGGACGGTGCAAGAGCAGGATGAATTTTTCGATGCAGAAGAATCAAGTGATGAAGATGAAGATGACGTTGAAGACAAAGATGAAGATGAAGATGAAGGTGAAGGTGCAAGTCAAGTTCACGGTGAAGTTGGAGTTCAAAATGTCCACGGAAATGAAGATGGAGTACCAGCTATGCAACAACACAACCATGTGAACATGTCACGTGAACAACTAGTGCAGATGGGACAATGGCGAGATGAGGTTGCAGCATCTATGTGGGAGGCATACAACAATAGGTATATGATAACAAGTAGGTGGATTCTTTTTGGTAATTGGAAAAAATGGAGCACATAATCAAAGTAGGTTAATGTTTCAAACTTCACATTATATTTGTATTTCTTGTATATATTTGAAAATGGGATTGCTAACTCAAAAGCCATATGCAGATGAAGCCAACGCGTGGTGCGACTGCTGCAATCAAATTCACTGTGGTGCTATTCTGATTCTGTCTTCTTTATCTGGGTGATGTTCTGTATCCATGTGTTGAAGTCTGTGTTGTTGTGTTGCTGGCAAATTAGTGAAACAGTGGATAGTTGTGATTAGATTAATTTTAAATTTGCTATGTTGCTGGCAAGTCTGTGTTGCTGTGTTCTGAATCTGTATTTTAAAATTAGATGCTGTAACTGGTGAATCTGTATTTTAAATTTAGATGCAATGGTGAATCTGTATTTTATATTTAGATGCTGTAACTGGAACAGTCCCATCTCTGTGTGTTCTGAATCTGTAACTGGAACAGATGCTTCTCTGTGTATGTTAAATTTGCATTATGCTGCTTTCTGTTTTCTGGTCTGGGAACAGATGCTTCTGTGTGTTCTGAATGTGTGTTTACATATTTAGATCCATTTTTACATGTTTTTACAGAAGGCCTTAATTGGGTGCTTAAATAGATTCTGTTAGTCTTAATTTTAAATTTGCTGTGTTGCTGGCAAGTCTGTGATAGGAGTAGTAGAACGAATCTGCATTGCTTGTCATCTCGTTCAACATTTTAAATGTATCATAAAGATCTAAACACTTTGCATACGTTGAAAGTAAAGTGTTACACACTACTATACCAAAATCAAAACCCACTTTGATAAGGTATGGCTGTATCTGCATGCCTTGATTTAGGGTAACTGGACTTGTGCAGGCACAGAGCAGGGAGCGAACTGTGATATCACCTGGGGTCAATGCCAAATGCCTCATCTGAGAAAAAAATAGCATGGCTCAATGCTTCTAACTCGTAACCAAGTTGTGAAAAGCACGCAATCATTGAACTCCATGAAATGAAATCCTTTTTTTTAATACCAGAAAACACATCCAATGCATCAGCAATTTGACCAAATTTTGTGTACATTGCAATCAAAGCATTTTGTGGAATAAGGTGAGAACCAAATTCTGATTTAATGACATGAACATGAACCTGCCTCCCTAGCTCAATGGAACTCAAACTTGAGCAAGATCTTATTATGCTTCCAAAGGTGAACTGATCTGGCATAAGGCCAGATTTTTGCATTAGAAAATACAGTTTTATTGCATGAATTTCTTGACCATGCTGTGAGTATCCATCAATTTCATTCTGGTCTGTGCTGTTTTGCTTCATTCTCAACAAAAAAGAAAAAAAAAAAGAAAAAAAAAAAAACATGTTTACATAATTGGGGGTGTTTGTATTTTGTGTTCTTGAAAAAACCAACCAAACGGATTTATGAGAATTTGTTTTGAAAAGTGATCCTGAAAAAAGACAACCAAACACACTTCTGAGAATTTTTTTGGGAAAATCTGTTTGGTTTGATTACTCCCAGAAATGTGTTTTCAGAGAAGATTTCAGAAAATTGTTTCTGAAACACAAACCAAACAAGCCCAATGTTGTGGTAAAAGATTGGCTCTATTAGATTTTGGAAAAAAGTGACTTTTTTGTATGGGGTTCAGAGGTTGACAGTTATTCCCGGAAGGTTTTTAATTTTTTGCAGAAAAGAAATTAGTGTTTGACATGAATTGATGTTTTCTTTACCTTCTCTCACAATGATGGCTCCGTTATCTTATGGAGAGCTTGTTTCTAGTGGACAAGATTTTTAGTGTCATGTTCATTGCCATCTCTATGAAATGGCCAGAATTTAGGAATTCATTTGAGTTGCTGTAACATTTTTGTAGTTTTTTTAATTTTTGACGCTGAAACATAGTAGGTGCTTAGGTGGAGTTGAGCCTAAGCTATGGACGTGGCCGTGGACGGATGGGCAGGCGTCCAAGGGGTGGTAGCAATCAGGCATAATGATTGGGGGTTGGTGTGCTTTGCTTTAGCTGAATGTTTGCCATGGCTTAGTGGTTATCATATTTTAAAGTCTAGTTTGGAAGTTCTGAAATTATGGCTTTACGTTCTTCAGGGTTTTTAAGCATTGATTTTGTTCTTTTTGTGAATGTGGGCAAAGCTTGTTTTAAACTCTATTGCTGCTTTTTACGTTAGCCAAAGAGCAAGTAGCCAATTTCTAATTGCTGTCGATTTCACTATTTGCAGTCCAAGTATATACTTCTTGTATTTATTCATATATCTTTATTCATAGGTGTTTTTTCTAAAGCTCATCCCTCTTTTAGTCATGTTCTTTCCATGCTATTTCTTGGTGATGTCATTTTTGTTTATGATGTTGTGAAGTTTTGTAGTGCACTAAACTAGAATTTATTGTGAAAAGGACCAACTTTATGGTATTTGGTGTTAGGCATTGAAGTTCATGTAGTATTTGCTGAGATTGCTCAACCATTGCGTCACTTGACTCATCTGCATTTTTTTTAAGGTCCAATAAAATATCACTTGACTTATCTGCATTTTTTCAAAGGTCCAATAAAATAAGATCACATTTCACTATTTAGCTTGAGGTTTCATGGAAATTTTGGGTTATTACGATTATTTGATGTTTGTTTTGTACTTTGTGCAAACTGATGTGGAAACTAGGTGGAGAGGACAAAGTTACGAGATAAGCATTGCTGATGTGTATTGTGGGCATTATCACTGTTTGTGTTTACACCAAATTCACATTTTTTATGCAAAAGCACACGACTTCGGAAAATACATTCACTGTGTTTGGTTGTGGTTTTTTCAATATAGTTTTTTGAAAATTTTATACAATTTGTTTGGTTATTCTGAAAAATGAATTATGTTTTCAAAAAAATGAACGAGCCCTCTGATTCTTCACGTGATGTTATGTTTTCAAAAAAAATAAATGAGCCATCTTATTCTCTACGATTAGGTAGGCTGTAGTTGAATCTACTTCTGCCTCCTCTTCATAGCCTCTGCCTTGCTCTTTATTACCTTTACCAAACATTTTACCACATCTTCACTTCCGTTGATATGCGAAGGTTGGCAACACCAAAGCAACGACGACGGCCAGCGACGAAGACATTGTTCAGGTGTGGTCACTTTGAGCTCAGGGTGACGAAGATCCAACGAGAAAGAGGTTAGTCGCACTATTTTTGGTGTGATTTTTGGGTTCATTTTGATCTCCATTTCCCCCTTCCATTTTCAAGTGTTCTTCTTCATAAATTTGTAGGAAATGAAATTTTTTTCAACAAATCTATTCTCTACGGTACCAGTTAGACGAAAATGGTACTTGAATCTCGGAACTGAAGTTTTATATATAAACCTAAAACTGGTGTGGTTTGATTCATACACCAAATCCCTAGTTGAATCTGAAAAAAAAAAATTCAGATTATGAATGTTTAGTTCGCTGCTTTGCTTTTGGAAAATGATTTAATCATTTGAAACCGATAGAAATTTCTCTACCTTCGGGTAACTGGTTTTGATTTCAGAATGTATTTTCCACATTTCGGACATAGTAAGCACAGATTTTATGCTTTCCATTTCAGAAATTAGCTTTATCATATTTTGTTCAGTTTGTCATAGTTTCCCCTTTCCCAACTTAGGTTCCAAAATCGGTATTGAATGGTCATCTCTTATATGAAAATGAAGCAGATTTTTACCAGTTTTCACTGTTCTGGTTTGGTGTACATAAATTCAGATTTGAAGTCCTTCTCTTTTTGTTGGTTTTTGTTGTTTTTACTTATTTTGTTATTGTATTGTTGTCATCATTGTTGATGTAGTGACACCATCAGTTTCTTGTGGTCGATTCGATCTCCGTTGTACCAAGATTCGTGAGGAAAGGAGTAAGGTCTTTCAGACCTTGTAATTGTATTAAATGCATTTTTCTTGAACAAGGATATCAAACCATATTGTTAAAGTGCGCTGTGCAGTTCATTTAGGTACACCCCCATTTACTGAAGACGCTTTGAAGACGAAGCAAAAGGCAGCACACACACCAGACTCATTTTCTTTTGCTGAAAACGACGTGGAGGTAAATATTACTTTGCTACATTTCGTAAATGTGTTACATGCAATGTTTACTCATACAAGAATGCATTAAAACATCAGACCTCTATTCCTTGCAATGTTTACTGAAACAAGAATGCATTAAAACCAACTGTCAGTCAAATGGAATTTGTAACTTGCTACTTTCACCATGGTATGTAAGACCTCATCACTTAACATTTACCCATGACACATGAAAAATTATCACAGGTGTCATACATGTATTTCATAGGTGGACAGTGAGGGGTTCGTTGTGGATGCGCAAGAACTGAAGTTGTGGCCAAATAGGATTGAGTTGGCCTTCATCCAACTGATGGTCGAGGAGGTGAAGCAAGACCCCTCATTAACCAAAAAAAACTCTTTTACCACAAGGCATTGGACTCGAATTGACGACGAGCTGTACAGTCAGTTCAGAGTTAGGTACACAGTTAATCGACTAAAACAAAAGTACCACCGCATCAGGCAAGCGTACAATACATTTGTGAAATTGAAAAACCATACGGGGTTCGGTTGGGATGAGCAGAGGAAAACGGTCATGGCCCCGGATGATGTCTGGGATCACTATGTGAAGGTAACAACCACCATCGTAGGATTGACTACAACCTTCATACTGTAGTACATTAACTCGAACAATTCTTATTTACCATATCTTTGGTTTTTTATTTTTGTAGGCACATCCCGGAGCAAAAGTGTTCAGGAAAAAGGGTCTAGACCACATAGACTTGTTAGACGTCCTCTTTGCCAACTCCCAAGCCACTGGTGCACTTGCCCGTGCTTCAACCCAAGGACCCCCAACCTCTGATGAAGAAAGGGATATCCAAAGTGCATTCTTTGGTGTTGGAATCAACTCAAATACCAATTCCATCCCTATTGATGACGACATGGACGGAGATGATGACCCGAAGGTAGGTGGGAGTTTTGACCCGAAGGTAGGTGGGAGTAGTGACAACGATGGTGGGTGAAAGGGTGCACACTTTGATTTCGCACTTGATACATGGACTGCCACAAACCTTGCCAAAAAAGAATTTTTTGCTCGCCAAAACAAAATGGCTGAAGCGAGCCAGGCTGAGAAACCACAAAACTCCATTGCAGCATGTATCCAATGTTTGGCAACAATGGACGAAATCACTCCCGACCAATACGTGAAGGCGCGTGAGAGTTTCCACGATAAAGCAACGAGGAAAATGTTCATGTTGATGCTACCCAACATGCAGCTGCATTGGGTTTGTAAGCTTGCTTATGGATGATGGACTTTGTACTGATGCAATTTCGTTTTGGTCAGCATCCAAGTTGTTGTATGTGAGCGTATGTAGCTAAAACACTAAAAATCGGCGCCTACTTTTTTTTTTATTTTTAATCCGTTTTATTTGTCAACTATGGTTATGTAAGGATGTTATGGACTTTGAAAGGAAGTTATGTACTTGTATAAATTGTCATGCATAATGCGGTGGTATTCTATGTTATGTTGACTTTTGTTCTTTACAAACACCTTTCTGATTGATTTTCTCATTATATCCTTCATGTACCAGTGCATTTTTTTCCTAGCTGGCTGAAAAAGTTGAAGATCCCTTGAACTTTTATTCTGTTGAAAATGTTCAGCTTTTTAATGCCATGTGGTAGTTCCTTAGTTTGCTTGGACATATAAAACAAATCAATGTTTAATTATGTGGTAGTTCCTTAGTTTGCTTGGACCTTATTTTAGGTTCTTTAAGTGTCTAGTGGCTAGCATTTAGCTGCCTGCTCATTGGCTTCTGGTTTTATCAAATACATGTTTTTTATAAGTAAATATTTCTGGTTTGATTAAACATATCATAACTTTACATCGCTGTGAATCACTTGATTATTCTGAAGGTGAACCTTATTGTGAATTCTGTTTTTTATATTTATATATATATATATATATAATTTGTTGTGGCAATGTGCACCTGCACCTTATGAGCAAGTAGTTGCTTGTTTTCTACAAAGTGGGGGGAATTAGTTGCTGCCTGATGGACTTGCTTTTTGATATCATTTTCTGCTATGTCCTATGTGAAGTTATTAATAGTGTTTGAAACTGGAAGTAGTGGCAAACCTGGTTTGGTTTCCCCTAATGTGTGAGTATGCCAACATAGGTTCTTTGATAATAATAATAAGGTTTACTTACCGTTGTACTAAAAATTAATGTTGTGGTAAAAGATTGGCTCTATTAGATTTTGGAAAAAAGTGACTTTCTTGTATGGGGTTCAGAGGTTGACTGTTATTCCCGGAAGGTTTTTAATTTTTTGCAGAAAAGAAATTAGTGTTTGACATGAATTGATGCTCTCTTTACCTTCTCTCACAATGATGGCTCTGTTATCTTATGGAGATCTTGTTTCTAGTGGACAAGATTTTTAGTGCCATGTTCATTGCCATCTCTATGAAATGGCCAGAATTTAGGAATTCATTTGAGTTGCTGTAACATTTTTGTAGTTTTTTTAATTTTTGATGCTGAAACACAGTAGGTGCTTAGGTGGAGTTGAGCCTAAGCTATGGACGTGGCCGTGGACGGATGGGCAGGGGTCCAAGGGGTGGTAGCAATCAGGCATAATGATTGGGGGTTGGTGTGCTTTGCTTTAGCTGAATGTTTGCCATGGCTTAGTGGTTATCATATTTTAAAGTTTGGTTTGGAAGTTTTGAAATTATGGCTTTATGTTCTTCAGGGTTTTTAAGCATTGATTTTGTTCTTTTTGTGAATGTGGGCAAAGCTTGTTTTAAACTCTGTTGCTGCTTTTTACGTTAGCCAAAGAGCAAGTAGCCAATTTCTAATTGCTGTCGATTTCACTATTTGCAGTCCAAGTATATGCTTCTTGTATTTATTCATATATCTTTATTCATAGGTGTTTTTTCTAAAGCTCGTCCCTCTTTTAGTCATGTTCTTTCCATGCTATTTCTTGGTGATGTCATTTTTGTTTATGCTGTTGTGAAGTTTTGTAGTGCACTAAACTAGCATTTATTGTGAAAAGGACCAACTTTATGGTATTTGGTGTTAGGCATTGAAGTTCATGTAGTATTTGCTGAGATTGCTCAACCATTGCGTCACTTGACTCATCTGCATTTTTTTGAAGGTCCAATAAAATATCACTTGACTTATCTGCATTTTTTCAAAGGTCCAATAAAATAAGATCACATTTCACTGTTTAGCTTGAGGTTTCATGGAAATTTTGGGTTATTACGATTATTTGATGTTTGTTTTGTACTTTGTGCAAACTGATGTGGAAACTAGGTGGAGAGGACAAAGTTACGAGATAAGCATTGCTGATGTGTATTGTGGGCATTATCACTGTTTGTGTTTATACCAAATTCACATTTTTTATGCAAAAGCACACGACTTCGGAAAATACATTCACTGTGTTTGGTTGTGGTTTTTTCAATATAGTTTTTTGAAAATTTTATACAATTTGTTTGGTTATTCTGAAAAATGAATTATGTTTTCAAAAAAATGAATGAGCCCTCTGATTCTTCACGTAATGTTATGTTTTCAAAAAAAATAAATGAGCCATCTGATTCTCTACGATTAGGTAGGCTGTAGTTGAATCTACTTCTGCCTCCTCTTCATAGCCTCAGCCTTGCTCTTTATTACCTTTACCAAACATTTTACCACATCTTCACTTCCGTTGATATGCGAAGGTTGACAACACCAAAGCAACAACGACGGCCAGCGACGAAGACATTGTTCAGGCGTGGTCGCTTTGAGCTCAGGGTGATGAAGATCCAACGAGAAAGAGGTTAGTCGCACTATTTTTGGTGTGATTTTTGGGTTCATTTTGATCTCCATTTCCCCCTTCCATTTTCAAGTGTTCTTCTTCATAAATTTGTAGGAAATGAAATTTTTTTCAACAAATCTATTCTCTACGGTACCAGTTAGACGAAAATGGTACTTGAATCTCGGAACTGAAGTTTTATATATAAACCTAAAACTGGTGTGGTTTGATTCATACACCAAATCCCTAGTTGAATCTGAAAAAAAAAAATTTAGATTATGAATGTTTAGTTCGCTACTTTGCTTTTGGAAAATGATTTAATCATTTGAAACCGATAGAAATTTCTCTACCTTCGGGTAACTGGTTTTGATTTCAGAATGTATTTTCCACATTTCGGACATAGTAAGCACAGATTTTATGCTTTCCATTTCGGAAATTAGCTTTATCATATTTTGTTTAGTTCGTCATAGTTTCCCCTTTCCCAACTGTGGTTCCAAAATCGGTATTGAATGGTCATCTCTTACATGAAAATGAAGCAGATTTTTACCAGTTTTCACTATTCTGGTTTGGTGTACATAAATTCAGATTTGAAGTCCTTCTCTTTTTGTTGGTTTTTGTTGTTTTTACTTATTTTGTTATTGTATTGTTGTCATCATTGTTGATGTAGTGACACCATCAGTTTCTTGTGGTCGATTCGATCTCCGCTGTACCAAGATTCGCGAGGAAAGGAGTAAGGTCTTTCAGCCCTTGTAATTGTATTAAATGTATTTTTCTTGAACAAGGATATCAAACCATATTGTTAAAGTGCACTGTGCAGTTCATTTAGATACACCCCCATTTACTGAAGACGCTTTGAAGACGAAGCAAAAGGCAGCACACACACCAGACTCATCTTCTTTTGCTGAAAACGACGTGGAGGTAAATATTACTTTGCTACATTTCGTAAATGTGTTACATGCAATGTTTACTCATACAAGAATGCATGAAAACATTAGACCTCTATTCCTTGCAATGTTTACTGAAACAAGAATGCATTAAAACCAACTGTCAGTCAAATGGAATTTGTAACTTGCTACTTTCACCATGGTATGTAAGACCTCATCACTCAACATTTACCCATGACACATGAAAAATTATCACAGGTGTCATACGTGTATTTCATAAATGGACAGTGAGGGGTTCGTTGTGGATGCGCAAGAACTGAAGTTGTGGCCAAATAGGATTGAGTTGGCCTTCATCCAACTGATGGTCGAGGAGGTGAAGCAAGACCCCTCATTAACCAAAAAAAACTCTTTTACCACAAGGCATTGGACTCGAATTGACGACGAGCTGTACAGTCAGTTCAGAGTTAGGTACACAGTTAACCGACTAAAACAAAAGTACCACCGCATCAGGCAAGCGTACAATACATTTGTGAAATTGAAAAACCATACGGGGTTCGGTTGGGATGAGCAGAGGAAAACAGTCATGGGCCCGGATGATGTCTGGGATCACTATGTGAAGGTAACAACCACCATCGTAGGATTGACTACAACCTTCATACTGCAGTACATTAACTCGAACAATTCTTATTTACCATATCTTTGGTTTTTTATTTTTGTAGGCACATCCCGGAGCAAAAGTGTTCAGGAAAAAGGGTCTAGACCACATAGACTTGTTAGACGTCCTCTTTGCCAACTCCCAAGCCACTGGTGCACTTGCCCGTGCTTCAACCCAAGGACCCCCAACCTCTGATGAAGAAAGGGATATCCAAAGTGCATTCTTTGGTGTTGGAATCAACTAAAATACCAATTCCATCCCTATTGATGACGACATGGACGGAGATGATGACCCAAAGGTAGGTGGGAGTTTTGACCCGAAGGTAGGTGGGAGTAGTGGCAACGATGGTGGGCGAAAGGGTGCACATTTTGATTTCGCACTTGATACATGGACTGCCACAAACCTTGCCAAAAAAGAATTTTTTGCTCGCCAAAACAAAATGACTGAAGCGAGCCAGGCTGAGAAACAACAAAACTCCATTGCAGCATGTATCCAATGTTTGGCAACAATGGACGAAATCACTCCCGACCAATACGTAAAGGCGTGTGAGAGTTTCCGCGATAAAGCAAGGAGGAAAATGTTCATGTTGATGCTACCCAACATGCAGCTGCATTGGGTTCGTAAGCTTGCTTAGGGATGATGGACTTTGTACTGATGCAATTTCGTTTTGGTCAGCATCCAAGTTGTTGTATGTGAGTGTATGTAGCTAAAACACTGAAAATCGGCGCCTACTTTTTATTTTTTATTTTTAATCCGTTTCATTTGTCAACTATGGTTATGTAAGGAAGTTATGGACTTGTATAAATTGTCATGCATAATGCGGTGGTATTCTATGTTATGTTGAATTTTGTTCTTTACAAACACCTTTCTGATTGATTTTCTCATTATATCCTTCATGTACCAGTGCATTTTTTTCCTAGGTGGCTGAAAAAGTTGAAGATCCCTTGAACTTTTATTCTGTTGAAAATGTTCAGCTTTTTAATGCCATGTGGTAGTTCCTTAGTTTGCTTGGACATATAAAACAAATCAATGTTTAATTATGTGGTAGTTCCTTAGTTTGCTTGGACTACTATGTGGACTCTAATTATGTGAACTCTGATTTCACCTCTGGTCTTTTAAAGTACACAAACAGAACTTTTATAAGTAGAAAAATGCTTGAAGATCCCATTTTTTGAAAACTCTCACAATTGTTTTTAGGTTTTCATTATTGATGTATGTGTAGGATTGATTCATGTATATGTGGGTGCAGGATAATTTGTTGCTAATAACTGTTTAAATTGAAGCTTTCTTACTTATGTAAAGGTTAATAAATACAGTTATTGTAATCTACATCATATATCTAATATTTTTTGATAATATATACTTCGTGCACATTTTTTATATTATAATCTCCATGTCTTCATTAGTTGTGATTTATTTAAAAGGATATTATTCTGGATCTCATTTTCCTGCATTTATCAGAGCCTCTGATATGGCGATGCCAAAATTACTTTATGGCTCCAGTTAAGATTGGCAGTCAAACATGCAGCATATTTGTGCTTTTAACATGAAGGAAAAAAGCAAAAATAGGGTGTCCTTATATATGAAAATTAGTGAAGTTGAATTTATATATGAAATTGAAGATTAAGAAAATTAGTTGATTTAGGAGTTTAATTTATATATGAAGTTGAATTTGTTTCGGATTTTGTTTCTTTTTAGGATTAGTTTGGTTTGCCTGTATATGTGGCTTTGGTGTAATGAATTAGGATACTACTATAGTGGTTTGAATTGTGTTCCACTTTTCTCCTTTGTTTTATTCCCTTTTTCTTCAGGTCATTTTATGCCACATAGACTGTAGTTGCTTTGTATGGTACGTGGACTCTTCTAAATTAGTGAAGTACATCTAACGATACATAGAAGGCCTTTTTTTTTTCTTGCTGCTTTTCTTGTATGCTGTAACTGACCTCCCTTGGTGAAGCATTTTCCGCGCAAGCATTTGCATAAGAACATTTATATATATATGAAAAAAAATTGAGTTATGCAAGCAACCACACAATGCTAACTTGCTTACTGCATATATGATATTGGTAAAATTGGTTAATATTTTGTCAGCCTTATTTCATTTGACCCTGAGTTGCTTATAATTATGCTGCTACATAAACTTGGCTTCATATTAAAACTGTTCTTTAGTCCTTCCTTTCATAGGTTGGATCAATGTTATGAAACTTCAATGACAGAACATTCCAAAATTTTAATGTCCAAATGTTCAAAAATAAAAAATAAATAAAAGGAAAAGAACCAGAAAAAGATGACATAGGCAGGAAACCAGACTAGATATAAGATGTTTGCCTCAAACTTTTGGTAATCTATCAGATCATTGTAACATGTCTTCCAAATAAGACAAATTATCATTGTTCTACTTATCCAATGTCCCATTGTTTGAAGTAATTTAATTATGAAATGGAAAATGATATACAAGTTAATTTTCTAGACCCACTTTCTAGACCCAATGATATGTAAATAAGATGATTGATTGATAATTAGAGAAGATATGAGAGACAGTGTTGCCTTAGATATTCTAAGGCAATGGCACATCATTGGGTTTGAAAAGTGGGTCTAATTTTTTAGCCCAAGTGGAATCACCCGAAATGATTATGGTCCTTATAAATTTTCTCCTTAGCTATTCAGTTATTATGATGCATACTTTTTATGTTGTCCAGTTAAATCATAAATTATTCTTGAACCAAAAATAACCATGAAACTGTTTTTGTTTTGGTGGTTCATGAAGAAGTTGAACTCTTAATGTAAACAGTTGATTATATCTTGAAGATAACAATCAGTTTACTGTATAGAATTCCATTGTGTGTGCTCTTTTTAGTGACATGCTTGTAGTTGTGTATGTAGTTGACTATTTGTTTATGGTGCTTCAAGAAAATGATTGACTTCATTGTTTTTATGCAATATTCTGAGTTAAGGCTGAAAGATTTCCTAAATCTTTGTAATACATATTTTCTGCCCTTTCCTTAAAATGGTTCACTTTGGTGTGTGCTTCAGCACCCTAGCATCCATAGTTGTATTGTCATATACGTAGTGAGAAAAAAGTAATCATATTTATTCAGCTCTTTATACAAGTGCATCTTTGGTTAATATGTACAATTACTTTGGATAAAATTTTCATTTGGTAACTGATGTCTTATATAGATATCATCTGCCTTCCTATGTAGTTCTGCCTTTTTGTTCCTTCAACCTATCAGAGTTGCTTTGCTTTCCTTCTCTTAGACTATTTTCTTTTCCTCTTTATTTCTTTGTTTATTATATGGGGAATACTCCGCGTAATTTACCTATTTAGCTTACTTTTATTGCTTCTCCCTTTTCGTTGAAATGCTTTTTTATTTCAACAATAAATCAAGGAGTGATGTGGACAATTGTTTGCATACTGTTCAAAATGTTTGCGGAGTCAGAACTTATCATTGGTATTAGTAGCGTTGGTAATATTTACAAGTGATGTCTGTTCTTTTTTCCCCCAAATATTTTGAATATTACAATTCGAACAGGGCTTTTTAAGTCCATTTCAGTTATTAATCCTTTATTGTTGTGGTGGAAAAAATTTATTGTCAAAATAGTAGAAAATGATCTGGAAGAAATTATAGCATTGATTTGAATTTGAATTGTGTTTGGTATTAGGGTGGAGTATGCAGTTCACAACACAATCTCCTGTACTTGTATATCCTTCATGTTCCATATATGAGGCACTGAAATGGATATATAATCTAGCACTTCCAAATGCATATTGGATCAAGTTGTTCTCAGAAGTTTGAATATAAAACTCACATGTGATATTGGCTTCCATGTGAGTTTCTTTGCACAGATTTTCTGTGCATATAACACTAGTGACCAGTTGCACCTAATATATTTCAGGAAAAAAAAATTGAAACTAAGGCCTGTACCTATGTCTCTATGTTGAGCATGAACATGACGGAAAAGAAATAGAGGCCTTTACCTATGTCTTTATGTGTTTGTACATGGAGCTTCTTCTATGATCTATAAAATGTATCTTTTGTATCCAATCTATTAAAATTATCAAAGTTAGTCTATATATTTATAATTAAATTACATAAAAATATTATATGATTAGTTAGGGTTTGGATCTTCAATGGGACACAAGGTGAGGATTTTCACCAACTGTATATAACACATAGACCAAACCAAACAGATTGCTAAATATAACACATAGGCAGCAACAGAACAGCAACAAAATGTTCATCCGCGCTGTTGTAATGTTTTTTTTTTTGGTGGACTTCTTGTCGTACACCAACTGTTGTCATGTTTACTTTCTTGTGCTACTCAAATTTCTTTTCTTGCACTTAAAAATCCTAGTGAAACATTTCAGAAATTAGAAATTTCATACTACAAAGTTATGGATGGATAATAGTATGAATTTATGTGTCGATGTGAAATTACATTTTCATGTTCATCTTACTTTCTTCGTGTTTACAGAAATGGACCCTAGTCAGTCAAATGAATTTCCCAACTACGACAACATCACAGCGGAGATGGATTCAAGTGGGGAAAGCTTGGAGACCGAGGACAGCGTAGAGAGCGAGGACAGTCCGGACAGTACTGATCTTGAGGACAGTGAAGACAGTAATGCAGCGCAGTTGAGGTCGTCATTTATTGCATCGGACGATGATGACTTGGACTTTGCCATGGTATGCCAGATGTGGGAAGCAACCAACGGAATTCCGGGAAAGCAGCCCCAACGGACATGTCCATACACTGGAGAAATTTACACTCAACATTTATTGGATGGTCATCCGCGTACAATTCGGGAGGTCTTGCGGAGGGATGCACCAACGTTCAGGTCCCTTTGTGATGAATTGAAACGCAGAGAGTTCATAAAGGTGGACAAGAACAGGTTATCTATAGAGCAATCCCTTGCTATATTTTTATATATATGTGGACACAGTGAAAGACATAGACTTGCGGCTGATCGTTTTCAACACTCAACGGAAACCATTCACCGACATTTCAAAATTATGATGAGAGCATTGTGTCGTCTTGCTGTCCTTATCATTCGACCTCCTGACCCGAATGTTATTCCTCCTGAAATTTGAAACAACTGGAAGCATTACCCATGGTTTAAGGTTAGCTTGGGACCCCTTGTTTGTTTGCAATTTTTCTGACGAGTATTTCATAAAATTTGGGTGCACACAAATGTAATAATTATCATATTTGCGTAATGTAGGACTGTATTGGGGCAATCGATGGTACGCACATTGCGGGGCATGCACCGGCTTCAAAGAGAACATCATATCGCGGTAGGAAGGTTGCACTGACACAAAACGTTCTTGCAGCATGCTCATTTGACCTCAAATTTACTTTTGTTTATCCCGGTTGGGAAGGTAGTGCAACTGATTCGCGAGTGTTATCCGATGCGCTTACACGGCCCGATGTATCTTTCCCGCTTCCTCCTACAGGTAAGGGTTTTGGTTTGTAATGACGACGCTTTTAAAAGTTTACTTGAAAATAGTTTCCAATAAACTTGTGTTAATGTGACATACTCATGTAGGTAAATATTACTTGGTCGATGCGGGTTTCACAAATATGACAGGATTCCTCGCACCATATCGTTCAGAACGCTATCATTTGGACCAATTTCATGGAGGTCGACGTCGTCCAAATGGGTATAAGGAGTTGTTTAATTATCGGCATTCATCACTACGAAATGTGATAGAACGACGCTTTGGGGTGTTGAAGAATCGTTTTCCTATATTGAGATCTATGCCGAACTACATGCAAGTGCGACAAGGCACAATAGTTACAGCATGCTGTGCTTGTCACAACTGGATTTGCATGCACTCTGCAAATGATCCATGGTTCAATAGGCGCTGTAATGCACGTGCGGGCCAAGCAGCACCCATAACTCCTGCGGCAGGCATTTCCAATGAAGCAGATGAAGCCATGAATGAAATGGTTCAACTTCGTGATGAAATTGCGACAGCAATGTGGAACAACCATAGGGTTCATCCATAGTACCACATTAAAGTTGTCATTTGTATTGTTCAGTCGGATAATCTTTTGTGGTTAGAATTATGTAAGACCTATGAAGTTTGTTTGACTTATGTGTTGCGGTAGGACATATGGATATATGTAATGACCCTTGTTGATGTTAGTGCACTGAATATTGTATGGATGCTTGCACTGCCTTAGTAAGTTGTCAACTTCTCTTATATAAATTTCGGTTATGAATGTTTAGATTTAAAATTTGTTTGACATTTTCATACTCTTAGCAGGAAAAAAATTCACACATATTCCTTTTATGCATTTTATGTTATGAATGTTTAGTATAAAATCTGTATATGGATATTGGCTTTGGTAACAAAAGGTGTGTATTGTTCCACCCAAATGTCTTATATTTGCTTGTTTAATTTTTTCCCTAATCTGTTTGTGTCTGTATCTATCATCCATGGAAAGAGTATGGTTATATATAAGTACATTTTCCTTTTTTTGTTATTTACACAAACAACCCAGAACTATTTTTCAGTTTGAATATTTATTTAAATTTCATGGAAATTGAACAATTTTGAAAATAAATATAAACATAAATATGTGATGTCTTAAATCGTAGATTTGTAAAAAAATTTAGGATTTCATAAATAAATGTACACGTTGATTCACATTTTTTTTTAATGCGAATTTGAAATAATTGGGAGTTTTTATGGCGCCTACGGTTTTCGGTTTGGTGTACATAAATTCACTGTGTTTTTTGGAAACTTGTATAAATTTACGTTTTTTCGAAATTTGTATGAATTTACCATTTTTGCAAATTTGTAAATAAAGTTGGATTATGTTGAAATTTTTTAAATAAATTTGTCCAACGTACGATTTTGCAAATACAAATTTATGATTTCATTTTGTGCATAACATTTATTCAAATTTGATAATACGAAATAAATTTTCTAATGCCAAATTAGAAAAAAAAATTACGTTTTCTATGGTTGCAATGAGTGGAAATTTTATAAAAAGTGATACAGTTAATGGTAAGATATATACCCATAAATGGGTACATGCCACATAATGTAACCATAGGTCCAATCATGTATACATATATGTATGTATGTATATATATATATTTAAAAAAATGAGAGAATGTTTTGATGTGATTTTTTTGTGTTTTTTTATTTGTTTCAATGATTAATTTGGAGGGAAATTTGAAATGGTAATGATGTATTTTTTTGGAAACCAAACAACCACTTTTTTTCAAAAAACAGTTTTCAAGTGACTTTTTCAAAAAAAATTTCAAAAAAACCCAACCAAGCAAGGTGATTGTTATTGCCTCTAGTAATATCTCTAATTTTGTCTCTTTATTTTTTTAAAAAAACATTCTTAATCACTTCATGAACATGTCTAGACTGGTATACAAAGCTTTATTTTGATTTGGTTTATAATTTTAATAATTTATTTCATGTAGACTGGTAGCAATTGTTAGCATATGCATGTGAATAAGTTTGATTGACCTAAACAAGCAGAGAAACATAAAACATAAAGCTCAATCTTCACACTTTTTTTTTGTCTTTTATTTTGTTTTGTATTGTTCTTTTTTTTTTTTTGAAGGTTTCATTTGTGCAGAATGACAGCTTTTAAGTAGAAGCTGCTCAAGTTTTATGCCACTTTAGCTCATTGCCTAAAGAAAAAAAAAATTCGTAGAAGATAAATGGTCTAGCCACAAATTGAAGGTTTATATTTAGTTCAATGGAATGAGATGGAATGATTATTTTTGGTGAAAAATAATTTAGCTACCCTTTATTTTTATAATTATTTTTAATCAATCAAACAGTGGAATGAATATTTTCACATTTTATTTTAGTGGACCAAACACTACTTTGATGCTCAAAATGCCTTTACTAATGTGTAATTTGACCTAAAGTCTAAATCATTTTGTTTGGTTTTGTTCATAGGATCAGGTTCTTATTTTTTTATTTATTTTATTTTATTTTTTTAAGAAATAGAAATTAGATTGTCTAATGATTATTTTGGGTATTACTGTTCTAGTTGAATTTTAGGCTTGGCTATTAAACGGAAAAGGTTGAATTCCTTACATGGATTAAGTTTATCCACTTTTACTTTTCAATTGGTTTTTACTTAATGAAAATGGGAAATTTCATCTTCTAAACTGCTGCTGCACTACTGTGATTGATGTTTAAGAATCACTTTTTCACTATGTGATATTTGTGGTGTGTATAAAATTAATTAGTAGTTTTTTTTTTCCCCTTTTACAAAATACTTTCATATATTTGTATCTCATATAAAAAATATTACTTGACTTGGCTTTGTTCTTTCATTTTTGCAGGTGGAACTCTTTTCTAAGGATTTAGTAATTGAAGTTGCCAACCAACAATGTGTGCAGAGGTAACTTTCAAACAAGTGTTTTTTTTTTTCTAATTTATTTATTTTGGGTACACATTTTTAACCAATTATTGGCTCCCTTGTTTTTATTTTTTTCATGTGTCATAAAGAGTTCTAAAAAGGCAGCAAAAAGACATAGGAAAGAGCAAGAAGCTATAGTTGCTGCCACAATGGACAATAGAAGTGATGGACCCATTAGAATTTCAGATTTAGGTTCCAATACTCGACAAACTAAATCACCAAATGCAAATGGAGTAGCTGACTCTAGTCAACAACTAAAGAAGAAAACTAGGGGGCCGTCAAAGTTAAAGATGCATGACAAAGGCAAACAAAAGTGTGATGCGATCGACTTCAATGAAAGGAACCAACCGATAGGACAAGAATCAGTGCACTTATCAACCTTAGAAGGGGTCTTAGCTCGGAAGATGGTGCCAATTAATATAGATTGTTGGTTTGAAGTTCCAGATGAGATTAAGGATAAGTTATGTAACGCCCTCAAAATAATAACATTAAACCCATCAAATAAGACATTCATTGACATATGAAATAACCACATTTTTTCTATTCATCAGAGTTTCATTACAAAAGTATTACATGTTAACAACAAAAGCAAAATGCCCTACGGGCTTACAGCTTTCCAAGTTAACACTTGGTTACAACAAAAGAGTGCTAACTCATTTACACATAAGCCCTTGGCTTGAATCTACATGTAATACATCAAAAAGTAAAACGACAAAAGTATGTCCGCCTCTAGCCTCCCAAGCTATGTCCTTGGAGGTGGCATGCTACCTGTACCTGAAAATGATATTCCCATATAGGGTGAGCCACAGCCCAGTAGAAATACACTAAACCAACCATGAACAATGACTAAAAGATTAGCAATTGATAGATGGCCAACACTGATACATTCACATAAATCACATATTTATGTCATACGACTTATAAGTCCAAGTTACTTTTCATTTTCCCTTTTTCAACAGATAAGCCTGTTAGCTCTATCATCATCTCAACAGATATGTATAAAAACTATATCCCACATTCACAGATAAGCATATAAGCTTTATCCACATTCTCAATAGATATGTATAACAACAATATCCACATTCACAGATAAGGATATGAGCTCTATCTTCACTTCTCTAGACAAGCATATGAGCTGTATCTACGGAGTTCATCCCCTATCTTCTCCCAACACTATCCAGTTTAGAGGTACATCCCCCATCTCCTCCTCTACACATAACGTATACAAACACATTGGTTCTATATACAATCACACAATACATACAGTTAATGTATTCAATCAACCGTCAAATTCCATGACACAATCCATTGATTATTCCATTTCCATAATCTCATGCATTTCTACACAAATCACGACTATCCTCCACCGATAGCCCAAAGCATTATTCTAAACAGAAAATAAATGCACAAATGATATTCAATCAACATTTCATTCCTTCATTTCTCACAATTATATCCCAATTAAATCACACAAAATAATAGGTCATATGTCCTCAAGTTGACATTCGAACCCTTTTTTTCATCATTGATTCAACATTTATTCCATTTCTCTATGCCAAACATGCATCTAGGTTTATTATGAATAAAACCCCAACTTTTGTAAAATAACACAAAAGCCCCAACTTTCACAAAATTACCAAACCAACCCCAACATCTCAAAATACTAAAATTTAAAGACAAAATCCATAGAGAGGAGTAGGATATCCCTACCTCAAATTCGGAATCCCAAAGGAGAAGATGACAAAACCCAACGTGCTTCAAATCCCGAAATTTTTAGATTAAAATGTAGCCCTCGACGATCAACAACCTTTTTGTAAAGGCCAAAGATGAGCAAATCACTCCTACTAGATCAAAACCTAGAGAGAAGGTAGAGTTCTAGAGTGAGAGGCTCAACAATGGTGTTTTTGGAAAAGTAGGAGAGAGAAGAGAAAGTGAAAAAGTGATTTGAAAAGTCAAAACACGGAACTTAAACCCAGTCGACCCGCTCGAGCGTCAAACATTTCTCACAACTTCCAAGTCTTACCCTCATAATAACACTTTAATGCATTAACGGATACACACTCCCAGAACTTTTACAGAACCAGGTCTCCGCTCGAGCTTCCAACTCCCCGCTCGAGCGGCACTCACACAACCCCGCTCGAGCGGCCAATTCCACGCTCGAGCGTCCAACACTGCACAGGAAATACTGGATGCCCCCGCTCGAGCGGACAGGCCAAAATCTGGACAACTAGTTTTGGTTTCTAAACTCAACCAACCTGTAACAAACCAGCCCAACACATCCTATAACTCAAATACAAAGTAAGAAAGGATGTACACCAAGTAATAATCAACTACTATCATCCACGGACACATGTCCGGATCTCTGTACAACAAGGGTAAACCCGGGATCGCTATAACCTCCCCCACATAAAACGATATTCATAAGTGTTCTCTTTTAAAATAAAAAATTCATAATAAATTATATTAATCTATATAAAAATTGTATAATAATTTTCATTTGAATATTACTCATGTGCGTGTATATATATGGAGCATTGAAATTAAAGGAGAAAAAGATATAAACTATGTTTTTGAGAAAAAAAAGCAATTAAAAATTAAAAAAATTTTAAAATTTTTTTTCCAATTAAATAAAACAATTGCAAAAAAAAAAAAAAAAAAATCCTGTACAGCAGAGGACATCC
>NW_021026633.1:334988-362522 GCF_004153795.1 Camellia sinensis | reverse complement strand
AAGCCATAATCATACAGATGCTCATGAACATGATTAAGACGTAAAATGTGGGTTCCTACACTAGTGGTTTTAAATTCTTATTCTAAAGACCAGTGTCCTATACTTTCATAGTCTTCACACTTTCATGTGAATCTTGGTTCATTATATTTCTCTTCTATAGGAATTCTTACACTATGATCTACGTTACACGGACTCGGGTGCGGGTATCGGGTACGGGTGTGCATCTAAGGGTTGCGCACTTTAAAATTAAAAATTAAGGATACGTGGATATGGATCCAAATTAGGATACGAGTACGGGGATACGTTAAATAGTTATTTTTAAATGTATTTATTATTTTTATCTTAGGTATTATTTTTATTGATAATATTTTTTATTTATTTTTTATTTTTAATTGATATATATATTATAAATAAAAAAATATATAACAAATAACGAATAATAAAATATGTTAAAATAAATAATAAATAAAAATTGAATGATTTATTTTATAGATTTTATTAGATTTTTTATTATATATGATTTAATTAGATATTTTATTAATGGCTAAAACATCATTTTATCCTTTTATTTTATTTTTTTGGGCCAATGAAGTTAAATGATGATGAATCATGGCCCAAAGTTTCATCCAAAACCCAAATACAAAACGGGCCGATACTTCCCCTCCATTAAGGCCCATTAGGGCTTTGCCTAGCTTTTTATATATATAAAGGTCTCTTCAACAACCCTAAACACAAACACAGAGACAGAGGGAGCTCTCTCTTTCTCTTTCATTTCCATCGCCTACACGAGATCGGCGAATTGGTCGGTGTCCAAGCATGGTGCACGTTTCCTATTATAGCAACTGTAAGTCTTCTCTACAAGATCGAAGAAGAAGATCGAAGAAGATTAAAGAAGAAAAAGAGCAGTGACGAGAGACGACGAGCAACGACCACCGAAAACCAATAAGGTCTTCTCTCTTTCTCTTTTGTTCTCTCTTTCTCTTTCGTGCTTCATAGCTTCTGAGTTGTTTTATTTCCACTAATGATTCCATCTTGGACAGGATCGCGTTTCTCTTTATAGAAACGTAATTCTTACACGTTTCTTTCTAAGAAACGCGGAATCGCATTTCTTACGAAGATTCGTCACCTGGTTGCACGATTCTTACAACCAAGACACAAACGTACCTAGTATATACCCAAACCGTACCATACCGTACCATACCTTAGTAAAAATAATATTTCATTTTACTACAGAGATTAAATTTCTTTCAGTAGATTTCTTTTTAATTTTTAATTTTATACTTAGCATGATTTTAAAATAAGCTATGATTTGTAAGTTATTTAATATAATGATATTTAGTTTTGGTTTATACCTTTACTTTTGACATTAAATGTTAATTGTATGTTGGATCTTAACAAATTAAACCATTTAATCAATTTTTGCATTACTCCAAACTAAAAATAAATATTTTTTTACAAACGTACTAAGTCGTATCCATACCTTACTTTTTTCCAAATTTTAACGTATCGACGTACCCATATCGTACAGGTATCAGTACTTGTACCCATACCAGTGCTTCATAGTTGAAGCCTCAGTTAGTAGTCTAGGAAGCCTGGCTAATGGTTCGTTATGGGTATGCCTATACGGAAAAATCTAAAAAAAAATAAGATAAATGTACAGTTAGTTATGTGATAAGAAAAAAAAAATTTGTTATTTATAATAGTACATGATATATAACAATTTAAAAATCAAATGCACAAAATAATTAAAGTAATTTTTAAGTTTATAAAAATACGCACAACATACCCCTCTATTTTTAAAAAATTACATTTATGTCCGCAATGTACCCATAATTGTACCCGAAATGTACCCATAATTGTACCTGAAATGTACCCATGGCGTACTAACCCTGTCTGTCTAAGCCACACTTGTATACTTGTTGTGTACCCGATATTAGGCATGGACAAACGTCGGGCTGAGCTGACATTATATAATAAGGGATTTTGTGTTTACCCAAGCTAGGCCCGGTTCGGCCCTAACATCGGGTCTTTATATATTTGTTCAAGCCTGGTTCAAAAAATAATTATAAATCTCAATCCCACCAATTGGGCTATTGTCATAAAAGATTCGAGCGGCTTTTTTACATGTTGGTTGTAGGCTACCTAACACACAACTCTCCTCCTTAACCTGGCTTGGGACCGACGGAGTTGTTAACAACCCTGGCGGAGTTATAAAAGCACTAAAGAAGAGTGAGGGGAAAAAAAAAAAAAACTAGTTGCCATGTCCCCAAAAAATAAATTGATAAAATAGAGGGATATGCCAACTAGCGCATCACATACATGTCCTCCCCCACCCCCCCCATGTTGTGTTGCCTCCGCCTTGTCCCGTGGCCCCTTGTCATTCGACATCACTACAACACTTGTTTTGAAATAATATGTTCTTGTAGGCTTGTAGATATCTCTTTGTGGGCATTTTATTAGGGAGTCGCTATTTTCACTCCACTTTGCTCCAAATACGCTCCCTCTTGTATCCTTATAATACATAGAAGTGAGTGTATTTGGAGCAAAGTGGCGTGAGAATAGTAAGTATGCATAATAAGGACAAAAAAGGAAGTGTATTTAGGGCAAAGTGGAGTGGGAATAGCGGCTCCCTTTTATTATTGCCTGATTAATGGTCCGCTGGTAATCTAATTTTTTTTCCATTTTTAGTTCATCTACGTCTTTGGTGGGCATTTTATATATAAGAGTTATACTCATGCCATTTTTTGTGCTCACCATAGCCATAGAAAGAACCACAAGCTTAGATTGAGGGAAGGGGGAAGTTGCTTCCAAGATAACATTTTTTGAGTACCACCTAATGTTCTGATTTGGTAAATTCTTTATTACTAATTATTTGAAGTGACTAAAGGAAGCTTTTGGTAATTTGTTAAATTTGGCATGTATTGTCGGCACAAATGTCGACACCAAACTTGCAGCCAATCCTTGTTATATGTTGTAGTAGATGCTAAAAAATGAAATAATAGGCGGGATGATGATTTCAAGTATTGCCTAGTCCTGGTGCACCTACCAGAATTCCATACTAATTTGTATTATCCTATTCCTTTATATTGGTATTATTCTAATTTTTTGAGTTATTTTTATTTTCAGGATGTGTCATCAAAGATAATGTCATTCTCTCAGAATGGTCCAAGGGCTATTTGCATCCTTTCTGTAAATGGTGGCATGTTCAATGTGCCACTTCGCCAAGTGGCAACATCTGGTGGAACTGCAACATATGAGGTTTGTCTAACCTTGCTTTACAATGATGTTGCAGTGGAATACAAACTTGTTCACTCTTCAGAAATAATTACGAGTTTGTATTAAATATCATGAGTCCTGAATTCCAAGTATGTACGGAAGGAAAATACGGTGAATTTATGAAATTTTGAATCTAAACTATGTTTCTGTGCTATTGATGCTATTTTGTTAAATGTTTATGAAGAATTGTCACCTGCAATAGGAAAATATAGTTGATGTCAAAACTAGTGATAAATTGTTGTTTATTGTTGAGTCATTCCGTTAGGAGAATCTACCATATGATTCAGTTAGTTTTGGAAGTGATTTCTTCATGTGGCTGTTTGACACTTGGTGTGACATACAGGTGCCACAATCCATTTGTTATCATTATGATGATTCTTGACACGTTTTCTGCTTGGTTGGTAATCAATATATGTGTATATTTCGATAGTTAATACTATTTTACCAAATGGTTGGTTGTATTTAATGATGTAGGGGCGATTCGATATTCTGTCACTGTGTGGTTCATTTCTGCTGACAGAGGTTGGTGGGTCAGCGGAGCCGAACTGGTGGGTTGAGTATCACATTAGCTGGACCAGATGGACGTGTTTTAGGTGGCTGTGTTGCAGGACTTCTTACTGCTGCAACCCCTGTCCAGGTTTGTCTGGTTCTCTAGCAAATCTTTTGCATGTTTTGTAAAACTGTGCACTCGATTTTAAAATTTATCATCTTGTGAAATTGATAAATAGATCAGTACTGGTGTTGGGGTGGCCAAGATACAGAACAATCTTTACTTTTTCTAGCTTAACTTCTCTCTCTCTCTCTCTCTCTCTCCTTTCCCTTTTTATGATTGGTATAATTGGGGAAATATATATGAGAAACAATCTTTACAGTGGCAATCGGTGCCCGAGGCAGTATAACCCTCAACACAAAGTCCGTGTTTTACAGTCAGGTGAGCGAGTGACTGAAAGGTTTTCTAGTGAAAGCTTGCAACTTTACACCCTGCTTAATTCATTGCAGTCTCACCAGGCTCCGTGCTCCGACAATTTGTGTCCATACTTAAACAAAACATAAATTTCTGGTGGATGTGATCTAGACACTTGACTTAGTTCATTATTGTTCTTTGACAATGATCCACTCTGGTACATACCTGTTTTAATTTTTTTAATTTTTTTTAACAATCAGTAGGAGGGAGAAGAGGGAAGGGGAAGTTGCATCATGCAACAGGTAAGACTCGAACCCAAACATCACCCCTGGCAAGCGAGCACCTCATTTACTGGCCCAATCCTTGGTCTTACTCTGGTACGTACTTTATAGAATCAAATTTGTGAAAGTAAAGAGTCAGTATTGTTACTTCATTGTCCTAACTGTGGCATGAAAAACTCTCCTTCCCTTTCAATAGTTTGGCAAACTCCTAAACAGCCTTGCTAAGTTGGAACAATTAGAAATTCCAATTCATAGTCAAATGTGAAGCATGGCATGAATCTCTCGCTATTACAAATCCAGGAATTTTGAGTTAAAATTAGGCTGTCCTTTTGGAGTTGTTTCCAAGAATTCAGTGGTTCCTGTTGCACTGGATATTTTATATCACTGCTGCAAAAAACCACTATTACCATTTTCAAAAACATCTTTCCCTTTAGTTTAGAGCTGGACCAGCTAGCCCTTTTGATGAAAAAAAGCTCGCTATGCTTCAAAATGATGCAACACACTCACAGGTATACTCATTCCCTGGCAGCTGGCCATTGTTTGATGAGGTGATATTGTGCAGTTGCAACAACATTTTTTTGTATCCAAGGTTGCCTATGAAGCATAAGTGCTTCTATTGCGGTGTTGCATTCATATCGGATACTAAGGGTGCATTTGGTATCATTTTTGAATACTGTTTTCTGTTCTAGATTACAGAAGAAATGGAAAATGACATGGAAAACTTGTTTGGCAAACTATTTGTGACAACTGTGTTCGGATTTTTTTTTCTTCTATATTTTAGAACATCCCATTTCTAAGAAACACTTCTAACTTGTTTTTTGAATTTTTTAAAGTTATTTATACACAAAAATGAAAATTGGTGTTTTTTCAAATTTTCATTATTTATGTTTTTGGAAAATAAAAAATGCAAATAAAAATTAAAAATGGAAACAGAAACATCAAAATGAGAGTGATACGAAATAGACCCTATACTCATGTATTCATGCCCCTTGTTTCATCATTGCATTCAAAGTTCAAAATCATATGAAGTTAATGGTATACCTCTATTCTAATCCAGTGTACCCCATGTTTTATAGATAAGCTGATTTAATTGTTGATTATTTTTTGTTTCAAGTTGGGGGAACGCATTAGATATTTACCTAAACCGGTAGGTCCCCATCCTTGGGTGTTGTAAGAAAATTGATTACAAAAGGGGAAATCGACGTCCACAATAAAATTACCTGTAATGTAAATGGATCATCATCTTGTCCCTCGTCCATTAACTTCAACAGTAGATATTTAAAGGCAGGGGAGGTCCAGCTGCCTGACTCACAAACAACCTTACACTTTACCCAATAAAGAACGATAGTTTTCATATCAATATTCTGGAAAAAAAAAATATTCACCTTGCTTGGTTGGGTTTTTTTGAATTTTTTTTTTAAAAAGTCACTTGAAAACTGTTTTTTGAAAAAAAATGGTTGTTTGGTTTCCAAAAAAATACATCATTACCATTTCAAATTTCCCTCCAAATTAACCATTGAAACAAATAAAAAAACACAAAAAAATCACATCAAAACATTCTCTCATTTTTTTAAATATATATATGTATATATACATACATACATATATGTATACATGATTGGACCTATGGTTACATTATGTGGCATGTACCCATTTATGGGTATGTATCTTACCATTAACTGTATCACTTTTTATAAAATTTCCACTCATTGCAACCATAGAAAACGTAATTTTTTTTTCTAATTTGGCATTAAAAAATTTATTTCGTGTAATCAAATTTGAATAAATGTTATGCACAAAATGAAATCATAAATTTGTATTCGCAAAATCGTACGTTAGACAAATTTATTTAAAAAATTTCAACATCATCCAACTTTATTTACAAATTTGCAAAAATGGTAAATTCATACAAATTTCGAAAAAACGTAAATTTATACAAGTTTCCAAAAAACAGAGTGAATTTATGTACACCAAACCGAAAACCGTAGGCGCCATAAAAACTCCCAATTATTTCAAATTCGCATTAAAAAAAATGTGAATCGATGTGTACATTTATTTATGAAATCCTAATTTTTTTTTTCAAATTTACGATTTAAGACATCACATATTTATGTTTATATTTATTTTCAAAATTGTTCAATTTCCATGAAATTTAAATAAATATTCAAACTGAAAAATAGTTCTAGGTTGTCTGTGTAAATAACAAAAAAAGGAAAATGTACCTATATGTAACCATACTCTTTCCATGGATGATAGATACAGACACAAACAGATTAGGGAAAAAATTAAACAAGCAAATATAAGACGTTTGGGTGGAACAATACACACCTTTTGTTACCAAAGCCAATATCCATATACAGATTTTATACTAAACATTCATAACATAAAATGCATAAAGGAATATGTGTGAATTTTTTTCCTGCTAAGAGTATGAAAATGTCAAACAAATTTTAAATCTAAACATTCATAACCGAAATTTATATAAGAGAAGTTGACAACTTACTAATGCAGTGCAAGCATCCATACAATATTCAGTGCACTAACATCAACAAGGGCCATTACATATATCCATATGTCCTACCGCAACACATAAGTCAAACAAACTTCATAGGTCTTACATAATTCGAACCACAAAAGATTATCCGACTAAACAATACAAATGACAACTTTAATGTGGTACTATGGATGAACCCTATGGTTGTTCCACATTGCTGTCGCAATTTCATCACGAAGTTGAACCATTTCATTCATGGCTTCATCTGCTTCATTGGAAATGCCTGCCGCAGGAGTTACGGGTGCTGCTTGGCCCGCACGTGCATTACGGCGCCTATTGAACCATGGATCATTTGCAGAGTGCATGCGAATCCAGTTGTGACAAGCACAACATGCTGTAACTATTGTGCCTTGTCGCACTTGCATGTAGTTCGGCATAGATCTCAATATAGGAAAACGATTCTTCAACACCCCAAAGCTTCGTTCTATCACATTTCGTAGTGATGAATGCCGATAATTAAACAACTCCTTATACCCATTTGGACGACGTCGACCTCCACGAAATTGGTCCAAATGATAGCATTCTGAATTATATGGTGCGAGGAATCCTGTCATATTTGTGAAACCCGCATTGACCAAGTAATATTTACCTACATGAGTATGTCACATTAACACAAGTTTATTGGAAACTATTTTCAAGTAAACTTTTAAAAGCGTCGTCATTACAAACCAAAACCCTTACCTGTAGGAGGAAGCAGGAAGGATACATCGGGCCGTGTAAGCGCATCGGATAACACTCGCGAATCAGTTGCACTACCTTCCCAACCAGGATAAACAAAAGTAAATTTGAGGTCAAATGAGCATGCTGCAAGAACGTTTTGTGTCAGTGCAACCTTCCTACCGCGATATGCTGTTCTCTTTGAAGCCGATGCATGCGCCGCAATGTGCGTACCATCGATTGCCCCAATACAGTCCTACATTACGCAAATATGATAATTATTACATTTGTGTGCATCCAAATTTTATGAAATACTCGTCAGAAAATTGCAAACAAACAAGGGGTCCCAAGCTAACCTTAAACCATGGGTAATGCTTCCGGTTGTTTCGAATTTCAGGAGGAATAACATTCGGGTCAGGAGGTCGAATGATAAGGACAACAAGACGACACAATGCTCTCATCATAATTTTGAAATGTCGGTGAATGGTTTCCGTTGAGTGTTGAAAACGATCAGCCGCAAGTCTATGTCTTTCACTATGTCCACATATATATAAAAATATAGCAAGGGATTGCTCTATAGATAACCTGCTCTTGTCCACCTTTATGAACTCTCTGCGTTTCAATTCATCACAAAGGGACCTGAACGTTGGTGCATCCATCCGCAAGACCTCCCGAATTGTGCGCGGATGACCATTCAATAAATGTTGAGTGTACATTTCTCCAGTGTACGGACATGTCCGTTGGGGCTGCTTCCTCGGAATTCCGTTGGTTGCTTCCCACATCTGGCATACCATGCAAAGTCCAAGTCATCATCGTCCGATGCAATAAATGATGACCTCAACTACGCTGCAATACTGTCTTCACTGTCCTCAAGATCAGCGTTGTCCGGACTGTCCTCGCTGTCTGCTGTCCTCGGTCTCCAAGCTTTGCCCACTTGAATCCATCTCCGCTGTGATGTTGTCATAGTTGGGAAATTCATTTGACTGACTAGGGTCCATTTCTGTAAACACGAAGAAAGTAAGATGAACATGACTAGGTACAGGCCTTAGTTTCAATTTTTTTTTCCTGAAATATATTAGGTGCAATTGGTCACTAGTGTTATATGCACAGAAAATCTGTGCAAAGTAACTCACATGGAAGCCAATATCACATGTGACTTTTATATTCAAACTTCTGAGAACAACTTGATCCAATATGCATTTGGAAGTGCTAGATTATATATCCATTTTAGTGCCTCATATGTGGAACATGAAGGATATACAAGTACAGGAGATTGTATTGTGAACTGCATACTCCACCCTAATACCAAACACAATTCAAATTCAAATCAATGCTATAATTTCTTCCGGATCATTTTCTACTATTTTGATAATAAATTTTTTCCAGCACAACAATAAAGGATTAATAACTGAAATGGACTTAAAAAGCCTGTTCGAATTGTAATATTCAAAATATTTGGGGGAAAAAGAACAGACATCACTTGTAAATATTACCAACGCTACTAATACCAATGATAAGTTCTGACTCCACAAACATTTTGAATAGTATGCAAACAATTGTCCACATCACTCCTTGATTTATTGTTGAAATAAAAAAGCATTTCAATGAAAAGGGAGAAGCAATAAAAGTAAGCTAAAGAGGTAAATTACGCGGAGTATTCCCCATCTAATAAACAAAGAAATAAAGAAGAAAAGAAAATAGTCTAAGAGAAGGAAAGCAAAGCAACTCTGATAGGTTGAAGGAACAAAAAGGCAGAACTACATAGGAAGGCAGATGATATCTATATAAGACAACAGTTACCAAATGAAAATTTTATCCAAAGTAATTGTACATATTAACCAAAGATGCACTTGTATAAAGAGCTGAATAAATATGATTTCTTTTTTCTCACTATGTATATGACAATACAACTGTGGATGCTAGGGTGCTGAAGCACACACCGAAGTGAAGCATTTTAAGGAAAGGGCAGAAAATATGTATTTCAAAGATTTAGGAAATCTTTCAGCCTTAACTCAGAATATTGCATAAAAACAATGAAGTCAATCATTTTCTTGAAGCACCATAAACAAATAGTCAACTACATACACAACTACAAGCATGTCACTAAAAAGAGCGCACACAATGGAATTCTATACGGTAAACTGACTATTATCTTCAAGATATAATCAACTGTTTACATTAAGAGTTCAACTTCTTCATGAACCACCAGAACAAAAACAGTTTCATGGTTATTTTTGGTTCAAGAACAATTTATGATTTAACTGGACAACATAAAAAGTATGCATCATAATAACTGAATAGCTAAGGAGAAAATTTATAAGGACCATAATCATTTCGGGTGATGCCACTTGGGCTAAAAATTAGACCCACTTTTCAAACCCAATGATGTGCCATTGCCTTAGAATATCTAAGGCAACACTGTCTCTCATATCTTCTCTAATTATCAATCAATCATCTTGTTTACATATCATTGGGTCTAGAAAGTGGGTCTAGAAAATTAACTTGTATATCATTTTCCATTTCATAATTAAATTACTTCAAACAATGGACATTGGATAAGTAGAACAATGATAATTTGTCTTATTTGGAAGACATGCTACAATGATCTGATAGATTACCAAAAGTTTGAGGAAAACATCTTATATCCAGTCTGGTTTCCTGCCTATGTCATATTTTTCTGGTTCTTTTCTTTTTATTTATTTTTTATTTTTGAACATTTGGACATTAAAATTTTGGAATGTTCTGTCATTGAAGTTTCATAACATTGATCCAACCTATGAAAGGAAGGACTAAAGAACAGTTTTAATATGAAGCCAAGTTTATGTAGCAGCATAATTGTAAGCAACTCAGGAAAGTCAAATGAAATAAGGTTGACAAAATATTAACCAATTTTACCAATATCATATATGCAGTAAGCAAGTTAGCATTGTGTGGTTGCTTGCATAACTCAATTTTTTTTCATATATATATAAATGTTCTTATGCAAATCCTTGCACGGAAAATGCTTCACCAGGGGAGGTCAATTACAGCATATAAGAAAAGCAGCAGGAAAAAAAAAAGGCCTTCTATGTATCGTTTGATGTACTTCACTAATTTAGAAGAGTCCACGTACCATACAAAGCAACTACAGTCTATGTGGCATAAAATGACCTGAAGAAGAAGGGAATAAAACAAAGGAGAAAAATGGAACACAATTCAAACCACTATAGTAGTATCCTAATTCATTACACCAAAGCCACATATACAGGCAAACCAAACTAATCCTATAAAGAAACAAAATCCGAAACAAATTCAACTTCATATATAAATTAAACTCCTAAATCACCTAATTTTCTTAATCTTCAACTTCATATATAAATTCAACTTCACTAATTTTCATATATAAGGACACCCTATTTTTGCTTTTTTCCTTCATGTTAAAAGCACAAGTATGCTGCATGTTTGACTGCCAATCTTAACTCAAGCCATAAAGTAATTTTGGCATCGCCATATTAGAGGCTCTGATAAATGCAGGAAAATGAGATCCAGAATAATATCCTTTTAAATAAATCACAACTAATGAAGACATGGAGATTATAATATAAAAAATGTGCACGAAGTATATATTATCAAAAAATATTAGATATATGATGTAGATTATAATAACTGTATTTATTAACCTTTACATAAGCAAGAAAGCTTCAATTTAAACAGTTATTAGCAACAAATTATCCTGCACCCACATATACATGAATGAATCCTACACATACATCAATAATGGAGACCTAAAAACAATTGTGAGAATTTTCAAAAAATGGGATCTTCAAGCATTTTTCTACTTATAAAAGTTCTGTTTGTGTACTTTAAAAGACCAGAGGTGAAATCATAGTTCACATAATTAGAGTCCACATAGTAGTCCAAGCAAACTAAGGAACTACCACATAATTAAACATTGATTTGTTTTATATGTCCAAGCAAACTAAGGAACTACCACATGGCATTAAAAAGCTGAACATTTTCAACAGAATAAAAGTTTAAGGGATCTTCAACTTTTTCAGCCACCTAGGAAAAAAATGCACTGGTACATGAAGGATATAATGAGAAAATCAATCAGAAAGGTGTTTGTAAAGAACAAAAGTCAACATAACATAGAATACCACCGCATTATGCATGACAATTTATGCAAGTCCATAACTTCCGTTCAAAGTCCATAACTTCCTTACATAACCATAGTTGACAAATGAAATACACGGATTAAAAAAAAAAAGAAAAAGTAGGCACCGATTTTTAGTGTTTTAGCTACATACGCTCACATACAACAACTTGGATGCTGACCAAAACGAAATTGCATCAGTACAAAGTCCATCATCCCTAAGCAAGCTTACGAACCCAATGCAGCTGCATGTTGGGTAGCATCAACATGAACATTTTCCTCGTTGCTTTATCGCGGAAACTCTCACACGCCTTCACGTATTGGTCGGGAGTGATTTCGTCCATTGTTGCCAAACATTGGATACATGCTGCAATGGAGTTTTGTTTTTTCTCAGCCTGGCTCGCTTTAGCCATTTTGTTTTGGCGAGCAAAAAATTCTTTTTTGGCAAGGTTTGTGGCAGTCCATGTATCTAGTGCGAAATCAAAGTGTGCACCCTTTCGCCCACCATTGTTGCCACTACTCCCACCTACCTTCGGGTCAAAACTCCCACCTACCTTTGGGTCATCATCTCCGTCCATGTTGTCATCAATAGGGATGGAATCGGTATTTGAGTTGATTTCAACACCAAAGAATGCACTTTGGATATCCCTTTCTTCATCAGAGGTTGGGGGTCCTTGGGTTGAAGCACGAGCAAGTGCGCCAGTGGATTGGGAGTTGGCAAAGAGGACGTCTAACAAGTCCATGTGGTCTAGACCCTTTTTCCTGAACACTTTTGCTCTGGGATGTGCCTACAAAAATAAAAAACCAAAGATATGGTAAATAAGAATTGTTTGAGTTAACGTACTGCAGTATGAAGGTTGTAGTCAATCCTACGGTGGTGGTTGTTACCTTCACATAGTGATCCCAGACATCATCCGGGGCCATGACCGTTTTCCTCTGCTCATCCCAACCGAACCCCGTATGGTTTTTCAATTTCACAAATGTATTGTACGCTTTCCTGATGCGGTGGTACTTTTGTATTAATCGGTTAACTGTGTACCTAACTCTGAATTGAATGTACAGCTCGTCGTCAATTCGAGTCCAATGCCTTGTGGTAAAAGAGTTTTTTTTGGTTAATGAGGGTCTTGCTTCACCTCCTCGACCATCAGTTGGATGAAGGCCAACTCAATCCTATTTGGCCACAACTTCAGCTCTTGCGCATCCTCAACGAACCCCTCACTGTCCATCTATGAAATACACGTATGACACATGTGATAATTTTTCATGTGTCATGGGTAAATGTTAAGTGATGAGGTCTTACATACCATGGTGAAAATAGCAAGTTACAAATTCCATTTGACTGACAGTTGGTTTTAATGCATTCTTGTTTCAGTAAACATTGCAATGAATAGAGGTCTGATGTTTTAATGCATTCTTGTATGAGTAAACATTGCATGTAACACATTTACGAAATGTAGCAAAGTAATATTTACCTCCACGTCATTTTCAGCAAAAGAAGATGAGTCTGGTGTGTGTGCTGCCTTTTGCTTCGTCTTCAAAGCGTCTTCAGTAAATAGGGGTGTACCTAAATGAACTGCACAGTGCACTTTAACAATATGGTTTGATATCCTTGTTCAAGAAAAATACATTTAATACAATTACAAGGGATGAAAGACCTTACTCCTTTCCTCGCGAATCTTGGTACAGCGGATATCGAATCGACCACAAGAAACTGATGGTGTCACTACATCAACAACGATGACAACAATACAATAACAAAATAAGTAAAAACAACAAAAACCAACAAAAAGAGAAGGACTTCAAATCTGAATTTATGTACACCAAACCAGAACAGTGAAAACTGGTAAAAATCTGCTTCATTTTCATGTAAGAGATGACCATTCAATACCGATTTTGGAACCACAGTTGGGAAAGGGGAAACTATGACGAACTGAACAAAATATGATAAAGCTAATTTCCGAAATGGAAAGCATAAAATATGTGCTTACTATGTCCGAAATGTGGAAAATACATTCTGAAATCAAAACCAGTTACCCGAAGGTAGAGAAATTTCTATCGGTTTCAAATGATTAAATCATTTTCCAAAAGCAAAGCAGCGAACTAAACATTCATAATCTGAATTTTTTTTTTTTTCAGATTCAACTAGGGATTTGGTGTATGAATCAAACCACACCAGTTTTAGGTTTATATATAAAACTTCAGTTCCGAGATTCAAGTACCATTTTCGTCTAACTGGTACCGTAGAGAATAGATTTGTTGAAAAAAATTTCATTTCCTACAAATTTATGAAGAAGAACACTGGAAAATGGAAGGGGGAAATGGAGATCAAAATGAACCCATGATGAACCAAAAATAGTACGACTAACCTCTTTGTCGTCGGATCTTCGTCACCCTGAGCTCAAAACGACCACACCTGAACAATGTCTTCGTCGCTGGCCGTCGTCGTTGCTTTGGTGTTGCCAACCTTCGCATATCAACGGAAGTGAAGATGTGGTAAAATGTTTGGTAAAGGTAATAAAGAGCAAGGCAGAGGCTATGAAGAGGAGGCAGAAGTAGATTCAACTACAGCCTACCTATTTCTAGAGAATCAGATGGCTCATTTATTTTTTTTGAAAACATAACATCACGTGAAGAATCAGAGGGCTCGTTCATTTTTTTGAAAACATAATTCATTTTTCAGAATAACCAAACAAATTGTATAAAATTTTCAAAAAACTATATTGAAAAAACCACAACCAAACACAGTGAATGTATTTTCCGAAGTCGTGTGCTTTTGCATAAAAAATGTGAATTTGGTATAAACACAAACAGTGATAATGCCCACAATACACATCAGCAATGCTTATCTCGTAACTTTGTCCTCTCCACCTAGTTTCCACATCAGTTTGTACAAAGTACAAAACAAACATCAAATAATCTTAATAGCCCAAAATTTCTGTGAAACCTCAAGCTAAACATCGAAATGTGATCTCATTTTATTGGACCTTCAAGAAAATGCAGATAAGTCAAAGTGACGCAATGGTTGAGCAACCTCTGCAAATACTACATGAACTTCAATATGCCTAACACCAAATACCATAAAGTTGGTCCTTTTCACAATAAATGCTAGTTTAGTGCACTACAAAACTTCACAACAGCATTAAAAACAAAAAATGACACCAAGAAATTGCCAAGAAATAGCACGGAAAGAACATGACTAAAAGGGAGACGAGCTTTAGAAAAAAAAACCTATGAATAAAGATAATTGAATAAATACAATAAGCATATATTTGGACTGCAAAGAGTGAAATTGACAGCAATTAGAAATTGGCTACTTGCTCTTTGGCTAACGTAAAAAGCAGCAACAGAGTTTAAAACAAGCTTTGCCCACATTCACAAAAAGAACAAAATCAATGCTTAAAAACCCTGAAGAACATAAAGCCATAATTTCAAAACTTCCAAACCAGACTTTAAAATATGATAACCACTAAGCCATGGCAAACATTTAGCTAAAGCAAAGCACACCAACCCCCAATCATTATGCCTGATTACTACCATCCCTTGGACCCCTGCCCATCCGTCCACGGCCACGTCCATAGCTTAGGCTCAACTCCACCTAAGCACCTACTGTGTTTCAGCGCCAAAAATTAAAAAAACTACAAAAATGTTACAGCAACTCAAATGAATTCCTAAATTCTGGCCATTTCATAGAGATGGCAATGAACATGACACTAAAAATCTTGTCCTCTAGAAACAAGCTCTCCATAAGATAACAGAGCCATCATTGTGAGAGAAGGTAAAGAGAGCATCAATTCATGTCAAACACTAATTTCTTTTCTGCAAAAAATTAAAAACCTTCCGGGAATAACAGTCAACCTTTGAACCTCATACAAGAAAGTCACTTTTTTCCAAAATCTAATAGAGCCAATCTTTTACCACAACATTAATTTTTAGTACAACGGTAAGTAAACCTTATTATTATTATCAAAGAACCTATGTTGGCATACTCACACATTAGGCGAAACCAAACCAGGTTTGCCACTACTTCCAGTTTCAAACACTATTAATAACTTCACATAGGACATAGCAGAAAATGATATCAAAAAGCAAGTCCATCAAGCAGCAACTAATTCCCCCCACTTTGTAGAAAACAAGCAACTACTTGCTCATAAGGTGCAGGTGCACATTGCCACAACAAATTATATATATATATATATATAAATATAAAAAACAGAATTCACAATAAGGTTCACCTTCAGAATAATCAAGTGATTCACAGCGATGTAAAGTTATGATATGTTTAATCAAACCAGAAATATTTACTTATAAAAAACATGTATTTGATAGAACCAGAAGCCAATGAGCAGGCAGCTAAATGCTAGCCACTAGACACTTAAAGAACCTAAAATAAGAAGAAAACATTATTGATGGAAAAGATTACAACAAAAACAAGAGAGGGTGCACAAGCATCATAGTGAACAAATGGATCCCAACTAGGTTGGCATCCAAACACACGTCCAATCATATGCTAGCACCCCTGGAAGTTGATGAGAAACCAACCTCCACAACACTACACAACAAACCGATTACGACACCAAAGTAACAAAGCAAATGACCCAACTGAACTGCCCCAGTAACAGCTACAGCAACAGATTAACAGATCCAGAGCAATAGAATCAGATCAGAACAGCAAGCTGAAGAAAAATAGAGCAACAGCCAGAACAAACCAGTAGCAGAGCTCACATAAATTAGCAGCACCACACATGAATGAAGTAACAGCAACAATAACAGATTAATAGATCCAGAGCAACAAAGTCGGAGCAGAACAGCAAGCTGAAGAAAATAAAGCAACAGCCAGAGCAAACCAGCACTAAAGAGAGAGAGAGAGAGAGATAGAGAGAGAGAGAGAGAGGAGGTTCAGAAAATGAAATGGCAGCTTGGCAGGGAATCAAATTAATAGGAGGAACCTCAACGAGAATGGTCACATTCAAGATTGTCGCTTTTTAAAATCAGGAAAAAAAAAATGTTATGTTCCTAGAAAAAACCACTATCTGGAATTTGTAATTTCTTATTGTGAGGGTCACACAGAATGAATCTAATCACTAAATTTCAAAATTTTGAGTACTTTTCTAATACATATCCTTCTTATTTTAAAATTACCTTTTAAAATTACCAATCTGAATTTGGTTTTATAGAGCTCCAATAATCTGACTTTCTATGTCTCATCAAAAGGTTTTGAGAATTAATGAATTTGACAGCAGTGGTGGGGCAAGCTGACAGATTTTTATTTGGTGGGGATACTGAATTTTTTTTTTGTGAAAGACAACATTTTTAGGGGTTCAAAATCAGTAAAATTGAGGTGCATGACACAAGTCATATATGGACTCACTTGAGAGACTTTGCAAAGGGGTTTTTAAGTGAGAAATTACGGCTTGCATTCATTGTATGTCGTGGATATGGTGCCGTGAAAAGTCAATTTTGTTGTAGTGAAAGGCTGTAGCATTCATAGTTGAATGATCAACTCAAAAGCATTCATTAGTGTTCACCAATTGCTAAGCACATTGGCTCCAACAATAGTTTGGTTATTTTATTTTTATTTTTAAAAGCCAATAAAGGCGTACATAAAGATATAGCAAATATATATTGGTAGGAAATGTGATTAATATTTGTTACTTACGTTATTTTAATGTTGCATGGGAATACATTCATCGTACACATCACCACGAATAAAAGCGAAAATAAGAAAGGACAGATATACGTAGAATACAGGATTTATGTGACTATACATGCTCCCAACAATGTTTCCAAGTGAAGCAAAAGAAAGAGTCAATCATCTATTTCTAATGACCTAGCATACTTCATCCTTTGTGTTTAATAAAACCTTCAAGAGTAATCATGACAGATAACAGGCATGTAACACAAATAGTCTAAAATCCTATATATATAACCAAACTTGTAGCATTATGATTGACGAGCAGTTTTGTTTGTAATATAAATTATTTTTACATAGTTATGGCTGCCTTTTGAAAATCAACAAAATCATAAGAGTATTACTAAAGAAAACAATTATATATATATATATATCATTGACATGCATTATTTAAAGAAAACAATTTATTAATTCATTCATCAGAGTATCACTAAATAAAAGCTTTACATGTAACATCGAATAAAATGTCCTACAGGCTTACATCTTTCCAAGCCAACACTTGGATACAAAAAGATGAGTTCTAACTCAATACAAGAAAAGCCCTAGATTTGGATGTTTACATGTACTAATAAATAAAGACAATTAACTAAAGATAGTCTTCAAAATCCAAGTCCCTTCCAAGCTAAGTCCTTGGAGGTAGCTTATCACTTGAACCTGAAAATGATGTTCCCATAAAGGGTGAGCCACAGCCCAGTAGAAATATACTAAACCACATATAAGCAATGAATAAAGCAATAGCATTCAACAGATGGTTAACCAAGATAATTAATTACTTCATTTTACAGTCTCATGACACTATTGTCTAAGACTCGTTTTACTTTCCAATTTTATCAACATGGCTCAAAACCTGGCCAAACTTACAACAGTGAATTACATATATCATATTCACATCCTACCAATATCAACAAACAAATGAGACTCAAGCTCAAATCAAAACACTTCATACTTCCAGATTGATACACATTTTAGTGCTGTATCAATAAAACACTTCTATATAAATAAGCACACATAAAAGTGATGCTAATGGAGTCCATCCCCTATCTCCTCCCAAACAAAATCCGGTTTAGAGGTCCATCCCCTATCTTCCCCTAAACCGTGGAGTACATCCCCTCTATCCTCCCACACAAAACAATGTATGCAAATGCAATGCTCAATCAATACACGTATTTTCTGTATCAATGCAATAATCAAAATTAATGACTTAACCAATGTGATTAGTTTCAGTTATTCCTAATCCACATGCAAAGTCTACAACAATTACGACTATCCTCCACCGATAGCCCAAAACAGTTATTTCTAAACCGAAAATAACTATGTCAACAATTCAATAGACAAATGATTCAAATTAACCAATTACGCCATTTAATCAATGAATTCCCCAATTCCATGAATTAATTATACAAATTAACTTAATAAAACAACTAGGGTTTCTCCCAAAATTACCAAAGTATCCCCAACATATCAAAATACCAAAACTTAGATCAAAACTTATAAAATGGAGTAGGAAATCCCTACCTCAAAGAAAATAACCCGAATGGAGAAGACCGAGATGAAGACCCAAATACCAATGTGCTCCAAACAACCAACAATTCAGATTAAAACGAAGCCCTCGACTCACACACTCTTTTTAATGAAGGATCTAGGGTAGAAACACACCCTAAGTGGATCAAATCCCCCAAGAGGTGACACTACACAAATAGGAGATGCTAGCTGTGCTAACTCCAACTCCAAAACAGATGCAAATGCAGCAGACACAAAGGAATGAGATGCACCCGTATCAATCAAAACATTAGCAACCGAGTTGCAAAACAAGAAAGTACCTCTCACAACAGATGGAGCCGGTACAAGATCCTGCGCGGTAACAGCATACACGCGCCCAGATGACCTCTGATCAACCTGCTCACAGAACACAACCTCGAAGCATATCCTCAAGGATCTGAATAGTACGCTCGGACTGCCCGTCAGTCTGAGGATGATAAGCCGTACTAAAGGTCAACTTAGTGCCTAAGGCTGCAATGGCGGACATCAAGGAGAGCTCCCCTGCCAAAACTGAACCAGCTACTATGGTTGCTAAAAGCCTTGAGTTCGATCCTGGGGACTCCTTGCTTGCACCTTTCACGCCAAGAAGGTTCAGGCAAGCCGATTGAGATGCAAGTTGAGTCCCACCTCCAACTGTGCCCACCTAGAACAAACAAAAAACCAAATAAGTTACAGTTATAGAAAATGGTTTAAGAAACTCAAACAGAAATACAGTTCAATATTCTGAATACATTTTGGTTCCCTAGAAGTAAAAAATATAAGTAGCAATGCTTCAGAATTAGTTGCAGGGAGTGAATGGATGGGTTTAGGGTTTGTGTGAGTCGTTTGGTTTGGGTTTTAAAGTAAAGTCACGCGGTTTGTCCAGCGAAGAGTGAGGTATCAACAAAGACTGATAAAAACAAATAGAAACTAATTATCACACCATCAATGCACCACCACCACCAACAATTGAAGATCTCCAAGAGGCTTAAAAATTTAATAATGATATATTATTTTTATTACAAAAGATTGTATCGATATGTTAACCATATATGTCGTACACATGCCAAAAAATATTATTCCAAGAGTCGACTCAATTGAAGATCTCGTAGTCAATTCATTGTTATATTGTTAAATAACAAAGACTGATATGGACAACCATTAATGTACTAATTAGCTGTGTGTCCTATACGCGTGAATAATTTCAATAAATATTATGCCAAGACTTTTTTTTTTAGTATTCTCAACATGCAATACTATGCTAATAAACATCATGCATAAAAAGAAAAAAAATCAATAAAAGTATCTCAATGGTACCACCACGTAAACAATATCACAGGTATTCATGAAATATCTAATGATTTTTCTTATTGTACAACATGTGATTTGTGACTCGTAAAAATTCGAGTTTTACTTTAACATAGTGTTTGGTTCACTAGAATGAAATGAAATAGAACGATCATTCCATCAAAATATTCATTTTCATATTTGGTAGATTAAAAAAATAATAACAAAATACATTATAAATAAAAATAAAAAGGTTGTGACCCCCTTTTTGAGAAACCTCCACCACCCCCAATGCATTGTGATTGGTCAACTTTTTATTTTTTTTGTTTTTTTGTCCTCTTATCTCTGGCTGACATGTGTTTGTAGGGGTTGTGGAGATGAAAAAAAAAAAAAGAGTTTGTATTATTTCTGTAAATAAAATCATCATTGACCATTTCAAGAGAATGATCATTCCATATAAGAGCTTGAAAAATTATCGTATTATTTCATTCCAATGAACCAAATAAATAAGGATGATTTTAAGTATCCGGCAAGATTAGCGGGAAAATAACAGAATGACACAAGGAAGAGGAAGAGATGTGTATGAGAAAGAACACATACATCATGCTTCCACCATGTACTAATTTAATATAACCATATAGACTTTCAACAACACTACTCTTTTGTAAATCTCGAACTGAGCTGCAACAGTTGAGAACAATTACGAGGCAAAGCAGAACACGGCATAAGCACTTGAAAAAATTATTCAGGATTTCACCTATAACTGATATGCACGGATAAAGTTCATTACCTACAACACACTAACTTTAAATATACATCATAAATATTTTTCAATGTTGAAATTCTGGTTAAAGTTTTCATGCTATCTTCTATCTAGAATTATTGCTTGAGGCAGATAACAAAACTAAAACCAGGTACAACCCACACAAAATTGAAATAGTTAGATACTAATACCAAACAAAAAATATATATCCATCATCAAATTCAAGTTCTGAGAATGTACAAAGTAATAGGGGAAGAAACAACAATTGATCCAGCTCTGAAACAATGTGGCCCCCCAAGGACAAATAATATGACAGAAACAACTAGAAAACAGGACAAGGTTCAAATTCACAATTGGAAAGCGATACAAACCAGATATGTGGGGCCTCCAATGGTCACAAGTCACTAGGGAATGTATGTCATGCTTAGAGATATAGATAAAGAGTAAAGTACAACCAGGCAAGTTATCACCATCGCATGATTGCTACCTTTACAGCTACATCAAGAAGCGATCTCACATGGGCATCGTTCCTCTTCCCCAATTTTGTCTTCTCAGCCTCTTTGAATGTCTAACTTTATTCTTTCCTCTTAAGAGGCAATTTTTGAGACATCTTTGCTTGATCTGTTGTATTTCATGTGGCTCTTGACAAGCTGCCCAGTTGCAATGGCGGACATCAAGGAGAGCTCCCCTGCCAAAACTGAACCAGCTACTATGGTTGCTAAAAGCCTTGAGTTCGATCCTGGGGACTCCTTGCTTGCACCTTTCACGCCAAGAAGGTTCAGGCAAGCCGATTGAGATACAAGTTGAGTCCCACCTCCAACTGTGCCCACCTAGAACAAACAAAAAACTAAATAAGTTACAGTTATAGATAATGGTTTAAGAAACTCAAATAGAAATACAGTTCAATATTCTGAATACATTCCGGTTCCCTAGAAGTAAAAAATATAAGTAGCAATGCTTCACAATTAGTTGCAAAATGAAGTAATAGTGTAGCAGAAAAGCACTCTACCTTAAAGGTCCACAGATGAGGCTACACAATGCTTGCAACACAACAATACAGAACCAAACAAACAAAAAAACACCGATATTTGGTCAAGATGGCAATACAAGCAACGCATTGGATTTCCCTACCCCATTCTGAAAACAAACCATTCCTATTTCATCTATTCAATCCACAAAACACTGTTTTCCCAAAGAAAATCTCATCGTCAGCCCCAAAAAACTCTCAAACTGTAACCCTAGATTCACATCGCCTTACCACCGTCGTTGGCCACAGCTATTCCACTTCATCTCACCGCTGCGAAGGTTTATATCGGAAAGAGGGTGGTTCATTGTTCCGTGTTTCCCGTCAGTCGACTGAGTGTGGTCCATCGATTTCCATACCCACCCACAATGAGGAACAAAAGTAAGCAACATCATTCCACCTTCTGTTTTTCAGTCATAATGTGATCACCGATGTATATATTTACATTGCCTATTACTATTGTTATTTTTGGATTTGATTTTGTAAACATCAATGATGTGAACATTCACATTACTATTCAGTAATGGATAAACACACATTAGATCAGTTAGTGAGTAAATATTCAAACTGTGACATCAATGTCAGACTTGTTAGTGTTGTTGGTTATTCATGGTGATCAAATAATTACAACCTTAATTTTGGATGGTTGTCAACGTTGTTTTAGTTCAATGTGAATTCTTGTAGGCATGTTGTAAATAATAACATCTTATTGTTTCTCTTGTTATTGAGTAACAATCAATGTGAACATGCACATTCTAAGGCTAGCCATTTTATAAATTTACATTATGGTGTTTGTTGTGTTGTTTGTTGATTATCGGCTTTATTCTCAATTACGTAGTCTCAAATGTTTGTGTGAATATTCACATTGCTCAATGTGTTTCTATGCATGTTGACACTATGCAAGTCAACTTGATTTTAACATAATGGTCTTGTCTTGCTGTAATTATGGCTCAATTAGAGTTTTCGGAAGTTATGACATTATTCACAATATGAGTCATGTAAATATTAGTGTGAACATTCGCATTATAATTATTGCTAAAATAATGGTCACATGGGTTTGGTCAATGTGGTTATGTGAATATTGATGTTGAGATAATATGCAAATGTTTCCTTTATGTTGTGAAATTTTGTTCTTGTCAATATGAGAAATTAAAATATGTTGGTGCTATCTCTGTGGCTGTAGACACCCCATTTTTGACCACCCTTAAGACTTGAGCGCCTTAGGTTGATCACTCGATGATGAAAATATATGTTATACAAACATTCGATTTCTCAAACAAGAAGAGCTTCTAAATCCTAACCTCACACCCCATTTTGACCAAAACTATTTTAGACCTTAAAACCCTCTTTTTCAAAATATTTTTCCAAATGCTTTTACGATGTTCCAAGGTTCACATTTCGTTTAAAATATTGCATTTTTCGGTAAGCCGAGTAAGGACAAAGTGGAATTAAATAGAAAGGAGGTGTACTATTTGAAAAATCTTTAAAAACATCTTATTTATAGGTTTGGAGCTAGAAATAGGAGGGGAGAGAAGAAAACTAGTTTAGGAAAATGTTGGGCATCAAACTGTTAAGAAAGAAATGAGTATCCTTCACTAAATTAGACATATCTCTTTGCACACTTAGAATTTAGATATGATGTCACCACCATTGGAAATTAGACTTCCGAGGCTTCAATTTAGACTCAAGAATCACTGAAAACGGAGTCCGGATGAAGGAGATATGCTCGTTTGAAGTCGACCTTGAAAACAGTTTTTTGTGGCCGACCGGCCACTTTTTGTGTACGGCCATACAAGCACTTGGCCGGCCAGCCAGGTGTCCTGAAAGGCATATTTTTTATAGCCAAGTGTCCCCACTAGTGGGCGGCCGGCCAGTTGTGCATGAAATTAGATATTTTGCTGCCAATTGTGCCAGTTGCCCCCACAGGTGCATACACTGCACCAGCTGTCTCTATACTGATATTTTCGAGATAGTAACATGCTTTTCTATATATAGGGGACCTTCTCTCTTGGTTTTAAGGTTAGAAAAAATTACAAAAGCTCCAATATTCTGAAAAATAAATCCTGAATTATGAAACCAAACAAGCTATAACTTAGTTGGTCAGTCTAGATGCAAGACATTCCCCCCCAAAATAAATAAATAAACATGACTCCACTTGCTACTAACATTCCAAGCTCCTGCAACATTTTTGGGTGGTGATACTTTTAACCATTAGTTATGCATAAACCTACAGTGACTAAGTTTGGAATGAAATGCAATACATCAGTAACATATTAAATGATATTCAAAATTTGATCGCCATATATAATGGAAGAGTCACAGAGAGTGTTGGTGGGATATACAATAGTTGAGCCATTTTGAAGCCAGTGGCTAGGGTTTAAGGTCACTCAGGGCAAGGGGGTCCCAAATACAATACAACATGTTCTGTGCCACGCTGACACTACTGGTGCTGCTGCTGCTGAGCCCTGCATATGCATTTCATGGGACCACAATACATACATACATATATATATATATATATATATAATAGTGAATCTTTACCTTTTTCGTGGTTGCAGATGAACCCTGATCTGGAAAGCCCACCAGGTAATATTTGCTGCTGCCATGACTTGTCCAATCATTTATTATGTCACGCCCTAAAAAAAAACATTTAAACCCATCAGTATAGACATGCATTGATATATAAAAGCTCCACATCCTTCTATTCATCAGAGTTCCATTATCCAAAAAGTATTACATGTTAACGACAAAAGCAAATGCCCTAAAGGCTTACAGCTTTCCAAGTTAACACTTGGTTACAACAAAAGAGTGCTAACTCATTTACACATTAAGCCTTTGGCTTGAATTTACGTGTAATACATCAAAAGGGAAAAAGACAACAAAAGTCCATCAGTCTCAAGCCTCCCAAGCTATGTCCTTGGAGGTGGCATGCTACCTGTGCCTGAAAATGATGTTCCCATATAGGGTGAGCCACAACCCAGTAGAAATACACTAAACCAAATATGAACAATGACTAAAAAGATTACCAATTGATAGATGGCCAACACTGATACTTTCCTTTATCATACTTTACGATTTCATGACATACAAGTCCATATTACAATCCATTTTCCAATTCTTTTCAATTCTCAATTCATAACCATGGCTCAGAACCTGGCCAACAACTTATATGAGACAGTAACTCATATTAAACTTCTTCCCAATTCATATTAGATAAGCGTACTAGCTATATCAACACATCAACAGATAAGCATGCGAGCTATATCATCACTTCCATAGATATGCATAAGAGCACTATCACACTTCCAAAAACAAGCATATGAGCTATGTCAACACATTACTAGATAAGCATATGAGCTCTATCTATGGAGTCCATCCCCTATCTCCTCCCAACAACATCCGGTTTAGAGGTCCATCCCCTATCTTCCCCTAAACCGTGGAGTACATCCCCTATCTCCTCCAACACAACACAATGCATATAAACAATAACTATACACATCATCACACAATACATAAATTTAATGTATTCTTTCAACCGTCATTCTCAATGACACATTCTAGTCATTAGTTTCAGTTTGCCAAATCATCATACATTGTCTACAACAATCAAGACTATCCTCCACCGATAGCCCAAAGCAGTTGTTTCTATACAAAAAAATACATGCAACAATGGATATATAATCAACATTTCAACTACGTGAGTGATAAATAATCCAACTACACCCTTTAACCCCATACATTCTCAATCTTAATATTTCCACTTCAATTTCTCATTTCTCACAATTAATTTTACAAATTAATTAACCAATGTAATTAGGGCATTTTCCATAATTAACATTAGAACCCTTAGGTTCCATTTTCATCAATGCCTCAACATTTATATCATTTCTCCATGCCAACCATGCATCTAGGTTTATCATAATTGAAAACCCAACTTTTATAAATTTACATAAAAGTCCCAAACTTTCACAAAATTACCAAACCAATCCCAACATCTTAAAATACCAAAATTTAAAGACAAAACCCATAGTAAGGAGTAGGTTATCCCTACCTCAAAGAATGACACCCAACCAAGAAGATTATGGAAATGAAAATGCTCCAAACCACGAACTATTCGGATCAAAAGATAGCCCTCGACGATCAACAACTTTTTTGTATAGGCCAAAGGTGAGGAAATCACTCCTACTAGATCAATACCTAGAGAGAAGGTAGAGCTCTAGAGTGAGAGGCTCAACAATGGCGTTTTTGAAAAAGTAAGAGAGAGAAGAGAAGTGGAAAAAGTGATTTAAAAGATCAAAACACGGAGCTTTAACCTAGTCGCCCCGCTCGAGCGTCCAACGCCCCGCTCGAGCGTCACTCACAGACGCCCGCTCGAACGTCAACAATCCCACTCGAGCGGTGGATACACACTTCCAGAACTTTTACAGAACCAGGTCTCCGCTCGAGCGTCAACTCTCTCGCTCGAGCGTCACACACAACATTCCGCTCAAGCGTCAAAAATCCCGCTCGAGCGTACAACACTGCAGAGGAGATACTAGAAGATGGAAAACTACGCTCGAGCGTCGAAAACCCCGCTCGAGCGGACAGACAACAACGAAGGGCCCGCTCGAGCGTCAAAATCCCCGCTCGAGCGTGAAGGCCAAAATTTGGGCAACTACTCTTGGTTTCCAAGTTCAACCAACCTGTTTCAAACCTGCCCAACACAACCCAAGACTCGAACACAAGGAGTAAAGGATGTAAATAAGACGCACACAGCAACTAACTCCACGGAACCTAAGTCCGGATACAACAATTAAAGAAAAGGGAGACCGGGATTGCTATAACCTCCCCCCCTTAAAGAATTTCGTCCCCGAAATTAAACACAAGTTCAAAAATAGGTTTTCTCCATGTCCAACAATATTACGACATGATATTAAACATTTCGACCCATTACCGGTCAATTCCATCTCTTCTCAAGAGGCATTTCACAATACATATAACAAGAGCATTATCAACATGCAATTTTCTTCCATTTCCAACCATTTCCAACATACACGGTTCACAGTTCATATCATAATCAATATACATGATACAACTCCAATTCTACAATATAGCCAACATATGCAATATCATAATCAACTCCCATTACAAGGTAAGTTCTACAACATGCTCCCATTAAACCAAAACATTACCAATGTTTTACAACTTAAGACATATATAAAGCTCTTAAGTCCATTAGTATATTTCTACTGGGCTGTGGCTCACCCTTTATGGGAACATCATTTTCAGGTTCAGGTGATAAGCTACCTCCAAGGACTTAGCTTGGAAGGACTTGGAATTCTGGAAGACTACTTTTAGTTGCTTGTTTTTCATTGTTAATACATGTAAACACTCAAGCCTAGGGCTTAATTTATCTTTGAGTTAGAACTCGTACTTTGTGTCCAAGTGTTGGCTTGGAAAGATATAAGCC